>CANSZD010003963.1:0-301075 GCA_947648045.1 Beta corolliflora
TAAAAATGGAAAAATTCAAGTATTCTACGCAAGCAAGCACCTAACTAAAGTCAATTATATTATGCTCTACAGCTCCCTTAACTGTTCAATATTCCTAGAGTTGTTCTACTCTCTCGACAAACATCTTGTCATACCTTTTTCAAAACATAATTAGTGTCAGTGAAACAATGGACAAGCTACATAAGCACTAAGTTCTAACATCATAATACTTAATAGCACATAAGAACATGTTCATTTAAATTATGTATTCGCAGATCTTATATGCATCATATCCATCACATTTTGACTACATCTAGCAAACATCCCTCTGAACAGTGCAAAGGAGCGTTTCTGAATTTCATGCTCAGAATGGCCAGACTTACTGAGGTAGAAGGAGCAGGAAGTTGTGCATGAAAGAAATCAAATCTCCCTAAACATGGCAAAAATCAACTATATCAGAGTCATGGTATCAAATAAGAGCACAAAATGAAAAAAATATTGATTTCTGACTTCCTCACTAAATCAAATTTCCCTTATAAGAAATTGGGAAAATACCTAGGATATATTGGCTTTGAGGGTATGCTATCAAAACCTTTACTTCTTCTGAATACTATGAGACAAAGGCTCCATGATTTATTTCTCTTTTCCTATTAGATTTGAAATAAAAGAAAAGACAAAGTGCTTAAAAATATTAGGCTTCATATGAACAAGATAAGTAATTCTTTGTCCTAATCATCAGAGAATCTTCCAAAATGAGGAGAAATTATCTGAAAATTCGCAGTATAGGATTCACTCATAGCATGCAAAAAACTATAAAGTCTTTTTCCTCTTGATAAGATTATACCATAATTGCTCTCTAGTGTGTTCAACTGGTCTTATATGAACTTACGATACAAAGGAAAATCCCCCATGACTTGCTTCTACTACCGGCAATCAACCCATCTCTGTCCACTTGCAAGTCAATATGATTGGCTACATAGAATATAGACATAGCATTCTTCTATAAAATTATCAAGCACAACATTAAAAAATAGAAGGCTGCAGATATACATTACCCCATATTCATCCATGATTCCAAGTGATAATTCTGTGGTCGTCACACCAGAGGCAGATGTTTGAGATCCTTCCAGCATCACTCGAGGATGTAATAATGCTATCAAGATAGTCAAATATGACAGAGATGGTACATTATCCAGCGCATCTGATAGATGGTCTGCACAGTCTATTTCGGATCGCGTGACCTTTTCTACAGCCAGAGTTGAGCAAAATGCAAAAACTCACAAGTATGACTCTGATAGTTTAAAACTTTGAGCAAAGACGAGGATAATTTTACTTCTGTTTCTTTCTTAAAACTTGTCCCAGGAAAATGCATGAAGCTAAATACTAAAGCAAAAAAATAAGTTTAGACAAGTAGAAATTTCATAGAGATAAGCTATTACAAGTACAACTATAAAGGACAGACAAGGTACCCTCTTTTGAAAACTAAAAATAATCTCAGACAAAAGAAACTAAATCTAAAAAGTTGAACTAGAAATTTCAACGATAAAGGAAAATTTGCATACGTGTGAATCCAAGATGTCTTTGTTCTCCTCCGGGGATTTTTGCAGCAGCTGAAGCTAAAACTGTTTTCAGAACCCTAGTAATAGATAACAAGCTCAATCAAACTCAGCGAAAAAAAAAAAAAAAAAATATCCAGAACAAATGCAAAGTACGGTTAAGCTAAAGCATTAAATAATTCACTCCAACTATCTACAGCTACAAAAATAATAGATAAATATTATCATTAAATAGAGAACAAAAGTACAGTTCGCTAAAGCATTGATATTCCTCCAGCTTTTTGTTCTAATGAAGTAAGCCTAAGATATATATGTATGCATTCTATCTGTATCCCTCACCATAATTGAGGCTCTGGCCTCAGGCCGGGGTGAAGAGTGGCTGTGGGGGTGGGGGGGGAGGCCTCGGATATATACATCCTTTCCTATACAATGACAAAAGAGCTCTTTTAGACTTGCCCCTAAAAAATACAAAGAACTTTTTGGGTAAAACTTGTTCCAAAAGGTAGCTAGAAGGTCTTCCTTCTTTGTTTACTCTTTGTCAAGATCAAACAAAAAGATAGTTTGATAACTCCAGTGTGCCACGGGGCTAAAGGGCCTTCAGTAATAGTCAAGCAGCAATGCAGCCGTATGCCCATATCTCAAAAGGACAATCCACTGATCCCCTCTCTTCCTGTTATGCACAAATGAGAACTGAAGCTTCCATCACCTAGTAGGTAAGGAGAATAATCCTTCAGGAACAACACAAACCGATCATGCAAACTGAAAGAAAGTAGAATAGGTTTGACAGCAGGAAATTCCATCCGGGGAGAAAACTCATATGCAAGTGTTATCAGTGAGGGTCAATCTCAATTCTCTGTAGAAGGAGTAGGTGTTAAGGTGTTATTTGGTAAGGAGTAAAAATTATTGTTACCATAACTGCACCCTTATCAAACTTGCATGTTAAGCTTGTCATTTTCTCAGAAAAATGCATAAAAAGTTACATGTTGCGAGATGCAAACTTACAGGAGGACCATATGCTAGAGACATGACCAGGTAATGGAAGGTTGAGTTTATGAACCATGTTCACACAAGCGGGAGATAACAACTTAACGTCAACCCTGGTAAGAGAGAATAAATTAAAGTACTAAACATTGAAAGAACAACTTAGCTTTTCCAGCAGAAAACACAAACATGAAGCATATCCCAGTAAACAATTAAAGATTTCAATGACAATCTAGAAAGTCTTAGATAAGGTAATCTAAGCATAAATAATTCACAACTATGTTTGGAAACTAACAAAATAAGGAGCCAGAACAGAGCTAGAAATTGAAAATCTCAGAGTGCACAAAAACTCCTGCCCTGTCTCTTTGAACTGTAAAAAGCCTAAAACAAACAGCACCTAATGCTTTTTCTAAATCCTACATGATAAAAAGCATTGTACATATATGTGTATAAATCTATAAGATAAAAGAAGTACCTCCTCTCTTATGACATCTGGAAGCTGCAATGCCCATCCAACTCAAAAGAAGAAATAGTAGATGTGGTGATTTGGTTGAAGGAATGATCTTAGCAAAGTATTGTATGACACAACACTGCCCATGCTCAAGTTCTCAGAAAATAGCCTCAGAACATCCATGAGCACTGGTGACATGATCTCCCCGTACAGCTCATATGCACTATACTTTTGACATGGAAAAGATTCACCAGAAGCGTTTAACACATACGGATCTCTTTTACTGAGTCAACCATCATTTCCCTCTCAAGAGTCAGTCGATGACTGCCATCTACCAACAGGCAGACAACTGCTAGTAGTCAATTCCAAGTGAAGAAAAGTTGTAGGACCCAAAACCACCGAAGTAGGCTTTACTCCAGTCATTGAAGTAATCGAATGGAACTGAGCCATTATCCATGCGTGAAGGAGGCTCTTTAATCTCTCTTTAGCATTGGAGAGGAAGCCACTATCCTTATTTGCATATCAGCTGATTCTTCGGAAGAGTTGAGACAAGCTCCTCTTGTGATGAGATATCTGGTCGACCCAAGTCGCGAAGTAGACCGATAGAGCGAAAGGATTGTCTTCTATATTTGAACTGTCATCAAGAACTTCTGCATCATTGGTCTGAGAATCCTTGCTATTTTGAAACACTATAAACTGGCAAGGAGAGTGAAAATGGAGGAATATCTTTCTTCAAATCATTAGCATATTTTTGCATATAAATCCCTGCAATACCTTCAAAGTTTTAAGACTTGAATCAGTAAAATGTAGACAAAGTATTTCAACTGTTTAGAAGAATTGAATCCCTGTAGGCTGTTTCCTTTTTCACAAATGCATATACTGCAATTTGATATAATGGTCAAATCAGATAAGCAACTGCTCTGACAAACACACTAAATTTGATCGATCAAGACATTTTGGAAGCCATGACGACTACTCGGTGCTCCAGCAAAAACTAAAATAAATTTAACTTTTTCTGAAAAAAACCAGGAGGCAATTGTTTAAGTTCATATGACAATTTAATATCAATCCTACAATCGCAAATCAATGTAAAACCAATAACAGGACACCATAGAATATTTGAGTTCCTAATAAAGTCAAAATATCCAAGGCAAGTAATATTAATGTCAGCAATAATGGGGAACTAGAAAATATCATTCACCATATCCACTACAAAATAACTGCAGCGAAAATCTTCCAGTAGTATCTCAAGAGACATCGTACAGTTCATCTTTGCATGCTCAGTTTGCATAGTCATGAACCCGGCATCTCTTATTATCAGCGCTTTATTTTCCCTCCCACCCTATGAAAGGTCAGGCTAAAAAAAAAAAAAAGCCTTTGCGTACGAAGAGTGTAGTCTCTTCCTTTTTGTGTGTGGCCTCCGCACTCCCTTTAGACTGACAGGAAATTTTCCTGGAACCAGCAACCCTAGAAAGAGTCGCGTAATCTGGGTCAGAAATATTTTACTCCTCACATTGCTGGCAATCATTGAGAAGATTTATATTCTTTACCACAGAATACTAAGAAGATCGAGAAGGCAATCACATCAAAGCTCACACTATAGGAAAGAACCCCTGGCCACTTGAATAGACCTATCCTTATAAGTTCAGCTAAGAGTATCCCTCACTCAGTTCCTAGCATTATGGGAAAACAATTGTAAGACTACACTTGTTTGTATAGATACATCGATCATTGCCAGAATTTCCCTAAATTGAAAGAAACAAAAGAAACATGGCACTATAAAGGAAGTTGAGTCCGAACCAGAGAAGGAACATACTTGAGTGAAAGCGTACTCTCAGATAGCGACGTAAAGATCGAAAGCATGAGATGTCCTCTTCCAACAATCTCAGAGAGCACAGAGACGAACTATTGCGTAGCGAGAATCATCCTCATCGGTCAAAAGTTTGCCACTTAGCTCCTTTGCAGGAGAAGATAACTGCTTCCTCGAAGTATTATTTCCAGATTTTTCCAACTTTCATTTTTAAAGGCCGTCTAGGCACTATGACAACTACATGAAGAGAGTCAAACAAACAGTTTTGGCTGTTTCTGGGTGAATTAAAGCAGTAGATATTAACTCAATGCCCGTTTCCTCTTCCCTAGATGGCTATCATGAATCAACCTCTGTTTTGGGTCTTGAATGCGTAAGCGCCTTTGGGATGGTGCGAGATTCATTTAAAGACTCGAAACTGGAGTCCTTGCACTGATCAGCAGATTTTCTCGCCTCTTGATTGCAACAACAACTTCAGATCCTGGAACAAGTTGCACTGCAAGATTTTTGCAATTAGCATCAAGAAATAAATACTCGGTTCTTTCCAACAGCAAGTTCAGATAGAGAAGGAAGCGACGAAATAAAGAGAGTAACACAAAGATCCACTCTCCCCAAAGAAAAAAAATTGACATGTACTATTGCACAAAGAATGCATGACTGCAAACCAAAAACACACACCACAGATGACATAGGATACTGATCTACAGCTGGTCCTAATACTGAGATGATTTTGTTTCCCAAAATACGTCCTTTTAACAACTTATCATTGAAAAACTGAGAAAGTAAATAACCTCTCTCACACTATTACAGTGAACACAATGCCAAGTCCTAAAATCTTTGGATGGAAAAGTGGGTTCCTATTCATAGTCATACTATTCCGACACATACCACACGAAACCCTTATAACCAATGCCTTATCAAATGCCGAAGAAACATGTGCTATAACTCTTCAGTGCTGGATTATTAATCCCAAGTTCTATGTTTCATCATCCTGATAGATGGACAGAGAAGATAAACGAGGAAAACTAAACTTTACTAGGAGATTGGAAAGTATGATGCCTGAAACAAAGGGATTCCTGGCTTATTGACTAAGTCCAATCAGAGTACTATCTTTGTTCTTTTGTAATCCAACACAAATCCAATTTCATGCTTGCTAATGCAGAACTTTGACCATTTGTATCATTTGTAATCTACACTCTACAGAGTTGATATTAATGTTATCAAGAAATATAAAAGAGCCGGATCTAACAAGATCCCACTTGACTACGTTTTCCTTAAGGTGCAAATTGAACGATGGTCAAAGTAATATATGTGAGAAGCACCAAAAGTACCAAGTGAATAGACTAAAAGAAAACGGAGGGAGTATAAGGCCTTGATCTTTGGGACTGGACTGGTCTGGATTAAAGCTGAATGGAATTTTGAAACTGTGAGATTAACTGAACTGAAGTGAACTAAATTTCCATTAAGTCAGTCCAAAAGTACAGGGCCTAAAGATCTAATTTGAACGGGAGCTATAAAACTGGTTAGTGAACTGAATGGAATTTTGAAACTGTGAGATGAACTGAACTGAAGTGAACTAAATTTCCATTAAGTCAGTCCAAAGTACAGGGCCTAAAGATCTAATTTGGATCGCAAGCTTATAAAACTGGTTAGTGAACTAAATTTAATTTTGAAACTGCCAATGATTAATGAAATGAAAGAAGAAACTATTTCACGGACTGTGTCAAGTATGGGTATAACTGGTTACATGAATGTTTCAATACAAAGATCACCTTAACAAGGCAGTAAAGTTGCCACTACAATCCACAAAGTTTGCAAACAATTACTCAATTATACCAAATATAATAAATTTCAACACTGTCATGTAATACGTGTCACCATATCATTTACAGCAAATTCAATGATGAGAACCAAAGAAATCCATGAAAGACCAGGCATCATCTCTTACCCACATTTCTATCGAACAACATTGGGACCACAGTAAAAGGTAACAATTCGATGGCCATGCAGCCACAAAGGAAAACTCGTCTTTCCCCTGGATGATCCATATCTGTTATAGTCACTAAAAATTCATGGTAAGCATCAACATAGTCCATTCAATAAAATATTAAACATGCATGCTTAACTTACATGACGAAAAAGTTTGTTCACAATAGAATAGCAGAAGATTAGCATTCCAAATGAATAATTTGGATATTCGCATTCCATTAGAATTTCAGGTTTGGTTTCTTTATGTAGTAGTGCATGACCCCAAATAGTTCAAAGTTCAGATCCAGATACAGCCAAAATATAATGGGGATACGTGAATCTTAGTTGAAACTGAAAAGCACAAAACTGGAATATCACACCTTTTCACCAAAGATTAGTTTTATTTTTCTTTTCCACAATCGATTCCATCTTTTTCTGGCCAGAGATCAAAATTTTAACCTTTTATCGTAAAAAAGATCAAAGTTTTAACATGCATAAAAAATATTTTTATGCAAAACAGAAGACCTGGTTCAAGATAGCAGCCTCAGCACTCTCAGCATTTAACTCAACGACTTCTCAGTCATCTTCCGTAGCAGGTTCAATTGTAACAAGGCTAGCCTTGGGCACGTTAGGAAGAACTCGAACTTGAACAATTGTACCGTCAGCAAACCCGATACAAGCAGCAAATTCTTGAGCTATCTGCAATTAACACCAAATTCATTATAATCAACAAAATGAAGTTCCAGCAACCAATTTACATTTACTCCAAAATCCCAAGATCATCAATAAGATTAAGTTTTCACAGCTCTGATTAATTCTCACTTGATCAAGAACAATCAACAATTCAACCACGATAACAAAACAATAAAATTGACAATTCAAATTGAATTCAAAGTTATTGTTCTCGTACTTTATGACATTAAAGAACACCAAATCATATTGAAATTCGACATATCACCATAATAAAAATAAAAATTCAAAAAATAAACTGACTACTTTTAAAAAAGTATTATTATATACAGATTAAATCCTCAAGAAAACACAGAGATTACGCTGCAATTCTACCAAATTTCAACGCAGTTTATTTCTATTTGCTTTCCTACATCTTATTTTTAAAGATATCATTATTACAAATTAAATCCTTTTTAGTAAACACAAAATTAAAGCTGCAATTTCTACCAAATTTCAACCCAGTTTCTATTTCCTTTTCACGCACCGCGTACATATAAGACTAGTATCTAACAAATTGAAACAAGATTTCGGACATCATTGAAGAATTTACAATTTCAAACACGAGCAAAAACAAAACAAAACTGATGAACAAAAATTCGAGATTACAGAAACATCAAATGAAAATAAAAAAGAGAGAGAGAAGGAAAAAAACCTCGATAGCAGGAGAAGAGGAGGGAAGAACCACACCAGGAAACATGCCAATGGCGGTCGTCGGAGAGAGAACGAAGTTGGAGAGGAAGGAGGTGAGAAGGACGATGATCGGGATGAGTGGATTCGAGAGTTTGGAGGAGATAGAGTGGGAGTGAGTTATAGAATTTTCTACTCCAGCTACCACTCGTACCTCCAACTCCATTGTTGGACTCTGCTTCTTACTTCTTTGTCAGTGTGACTCGGTGAGAATTGAGAAATCCGTGTATGATGATGGATGGAGAAGTATTTCGCTACTTTCGATGCAAGTTAGAAGGATGAGGGGAAGGATTGCGCGTGGCACTCTCCCAGGGGTTTTAGTTACATTTAATCCATAAGAATATAATAAAAAATTAAAATTGATAGGATAAGATTTGATCCCAAGACCCCAAGACATATATTAAAGTCTTAACCACTAGACCCAAGTTGTATTTAGTGTTATTATCATAAAAAGTATTATATTAATAAATGAAATTTTTTCTAACTTCTTGATGCATGGCTGCCAATAACTTAAGTAAATATATTAAAGGCGTCTGCAAAAACAAGTATAATGCCTACGTAGTCTTTCTCCTGAGGAGTTTTGGTTCATGTAATCCATGTATAATAAAAAAAATTAGAAATGGCATAGTATAAGGGTTTGATCCCAAGCGCCAAAGACACATACTTAAGTCTTAACCACTAGGCTAAGTTGTATTTAGTGTTATTATTTTAAAGTATTATATTAATAAATGAAATTTTTTCTTACCTTGGCATAGCCCGTGCTTAATAACTAGTTATGAGTTCAAAAGAAAACTTGAATGAAATATGGGGGATGGATACAAGATTTAATAAACATCACTTTTAAAAGCCAAAAAGTCATAAAATACCCTTTTTCATTATCAAAGAGGAGAGAGAGAAAGCAAACCATACAAGCTGTGATGGACTTTCTTGTCATTTTGTTCTTTTCTTTTTATTTAAGGTATGCTTTAACTTATTTTCAAACGTTTCTAAAATAGTAAGTGTTTCACTTATTATGGAACTAGGAAGTATGCACCAAAAATCATATGACGTAGTCGGTTTTCATTTGGTATAGTCGGTTATCATTTGATATAATCACCTTTACATAGTCAGTTTTTGCATGATATAGTCAGTTTTCTTATGATATAGTCAGTTTTTTTTAATATAGTCGTTTTTGTGTGATAAAGTCAGTTCGGGTGCACAATAAATTATTGTGAAACAGGTCCACTCAAGACATTTTGTACAAATTGTTGCTTATCTTCTATAGTTTTCAGTTTTCGGTTTTTAAAACCCAAAAATAAAAATAGAAAAACTATATAAAGTACGCTTGTCTAGTGTCGTTTCCCGGTATGGAAACTATAATGAAATTGTTACCACTTTCTTAAAACCACATTTCGATTGAATGTAGGAAGTATTATTTTTCTAGAAAATCGTTTTCCCTTGAACTACTAATTCCTAGGAAGCGGCGAAAGTTCTTTAGTTGCTTATGAGAAGTAAAACTTTCCATAAGAACTTCCTACATTTTACCAACTAAACAATCTCACCTTATTTTACTTACTTTTTTAAGAACACTTCCCATATATAACACTAACACTATGAGAAGTAATAATATTAGCTTTTATTATTTTGTCACTTTACTTGGTATTTTTTGATTTGATGGTAGATTATTTTCTCAAACTCCGATTATTGAAGGTATAATTTATTTACTTTATGAATTATGATACATTATTTGATTTTAGATGATATTTATTTTGTTTTTAGTTCGATCTGGTTGAGTATGTTTGAATTTGTTGCGAAATTCATACTCAAAAGTGAAGTTAGGTCGTTGATTTAATTCCTTATTTTTTTCATGGCAACAAATTTGCGAAACTATGGCGGAAGGTAGCTCACATCAATCCACTTGACGTGGGGGAAGATGAAGATGATATCCCGTACAATAATAAAGGCCCTCCAATCAATTCTCGTGGTAGAAAATTAAAATCATCTGTTTGGCAGCATATGACTCGTGAAATATTGAAAGATGGCAGCATCCAAGCCATTTGCAACCACTGTAAGCTTACTTTTGCGGCAAATAATACTAGTGGTACGTCTCATCTCAAAAGACATGTTGATAAATGTCCGAAGCGCGTAAATCATGATATTAGAAACTTTTGTATTTCAACTAATCCATCTAGTGGAGGCACTAGCAACATGTCTTTGAAAAATCCTAATATCAATTTTGAGGAAGTACGTAGATCTATTTGCATTTTTGTTGTGTCTGGTGCACATTCTTTTGCTACATGTGAAGAACTAGGGTTCAAATATATGGTCTCTACTATGTGTCCTCAATTTAATACTATAAGTAGACATACCTTAAGGAGAGACGCTTTGAGATATTATGATGATGAAAAAAAGATTGTTATGGATGATTTACAAAGCGCTCCTGGTCGAATATCTTTTACCACGGATAATTGGAGAAGTGAACATACTGATGATGAATATATGTGCATAATCGGCTCATTGGTTGATGCTAATTGGAAATTACAGGAGAGAATAATTAAGTTTGGTGCTTTAACACCTCCGTTTAATGGAGTTTCTCTTGTACGATAAGATTGCATTGTGCTTGGGTCAATGGAAAATTGATCACAAGGTACTTAGTTTTACAAGAGACAATGCATCTTACAATGATTGCATGATTACTTCTCTAAAGGATCATCTTCTAAGAAAAAATTGTTTGTTTTATGGGGGGGAGTTCTTTCACTTGCGATGTGCTTGTCATATTATAAATCTTGTCGTGCAAGCTGGATTAGGAGGCATAGATGATGTTATTATCAAGATTAAAAGTATAGTGAAACACTTTAAGCATTCAATCCCAAAGAAGAAAATTTTTTACAATGTTGCTGAAACAAGTTTTGGTATAAAAACAAACAAGAAGTTGTGTGGAGATAATTGCATTAGATGGAACTCTACTTTCTTAATGCTTGACCGCTTCATTTTCTTTAGAGATGTTATTGATCACGTGGTTAGCTGAGATAAGGATCTTAAAGTATTTGCTCTCACATTGGAAGAGTGGGTTAGAGTTTGTGAATTGCGTGCATTCTTGAAGCTCTTTTATGATGTTACAAATACCTTTTCGACTTCAAAACATCCCACTTCAAATCTTTATTTTGATGGTGTATGGAGGATCCATAAAAAGTTGATAGATGTTGCAAACGGACCCATGAGTAGCTTGTCTTATATGGTCAAACCAATGAAAGAGAAATTCAAAAAATATTGGTCCCGATTATAGTCTTGTTCTCTCATAAGCTGTTGTTTTAGACCCTCGGTTCAAGCTAGAAAGAGTTGAATATTGCTATGAAAAGTTGTTTGGAGAAGTATATGCTAACAGAATGGTTGAACGTGTTAAAAATACTTTGTTTGATTTGTTTGATGAGTACAAAGATGTTCACACTTCTAGTTCTCCTAATCTGGCCACCAGTAGTGGTACCCCTACTGTTGCTAGTGTTGTTGGGAGTAATGGGGAACAAATGGATGAAATACTTGAGTATAAGGTATTCTTAAGTAAGAAAAGGAAATCAGACACTATGAAGAGTGAACTGGAGCTTTATTTGGAGGAAAAGAATCCTGATGTGACAAAAAAATGTGATGTGTTGTCATATTGGAACAAAAGTGTTGTCCGTTATCCGAATCTTGCATGTATGGCTCGTGACATATTGACTAGGGTTGTAAGTTAGTTGGTTAAAAAACCGAAAACCAAACCAAACCGAATTAATAATTTGGTTTGGTTTTTTCAAAATTCGTTTGGTTTGGATTGGAAAATTTTCATTTTTTCGGTTTACGGTTTGGTTCGGTTTTTTTTTTAAAAAACCGAAAAACCAAACCAAACCGAAGTTTGCCTATCCTATATGGGTTTTGATGTTTTTATCAATTATCTTTAGTTCTAGTAGTTCAATTTTAAGCTTTAGTTGAAATTTGAAGTAATTCTTCTATGTTTGATGATTTGAAACTTGATAATTTTCGTATTATTTGTAAGATTTGGAAAAAAAAATTTGCATCATAAAAGAATTTCGGTTTTTTGGTTTGGTTTGGTTTTGGTTTTGTAATTTCAGTTTGGTTTGGCTTGGTTTGGGACGAATTTTGGTTTGGATTTGGACTTGAAATATGAAAACCGAATTTATTTTGGTTTGGTTTGATTTTTGCCCCAAAAACCAAACCAAAAACCGAACTTACACCCCTAATATTGACTATTCCCATATTCACGGTTCCTTCAGAATCTTCTTTTAGTATGGGAAAGAAGTTGATAAATCCTTGGAGAGCCTCACTTGGGCAAAAGACAATTGAAGCTCTTGCATGTTATGAAGATTGGTTACGTGCAAAAGGTCTTAACTTAGGTAAGTTACTAAATTAATTAGTTTTATATCTTCATTACTTCACTACCTTAAATTTCTTTTTAAAAAACTGATTTATGTTGCGTTTATTTTGGTATTGTTTTTTGGAGGTTCATCAAAATTCTTTGGCCTTGGTGAAGTATCTTTTGACGAGGATGAAGAAGAAGATGATGATGATTGTCTTACTGTTGAGTAATGATGGTTAGGTATGTTTGAAAATTTATTTTTCTCATATTTACTTACTTTTTTTGTTTAATTTAAATATCTCAAACCTAGTAAAGCAGTAGAATGATTCCAATCTTACTTTTTATTGTAGGTCATAAAAGTTCTTGAGGAAAATAGTGCTGACTGCTGAAGCTAGATGGGTGATAATGCTTCTTGAACAAGATGTTGGATGGATGAATCTTGTTGTTTAAACACCATGGATGTTTCCCTCTTGTTTAATTGTGGAATACTATATATGTAATTTTTGTTTTTGAACTTTGAGGTTGGATAATATCGCTTTGTAATTTAACTAATTTCTATGAGACTTGGTACCCGTGGTAGAATTTTTATTGATTAAAAACTCTTGCTACAAAATTGGTGTTTTATACCATGACGACTTTAGCTAGGAAAAAAAAAATTCAAATACGCTTTAGCAAGCCCGTTAGCCCGCGGGCGGCCCGACCGTTACATAAAGGACGGGTAAGGGCAACCAATATGTCATTTAGCGGACGGGTAAGGGGCTAAGGGCAACATTTTTAGGCCCCTGGACAGTTTTTTGGGTAGTTGGCCCGTTCATTACCCGTTCAAGCCCGCAAATGATCAGCTCTAAAAGTATGACTCGCACCAAAAATTACTTTGTAAATATAACTCTTACACAGTTACACTAATTACCCCTCTCTCTCTCTCTCAATTCTCAAACACACGACTGACGAGTGACGACACTTCATTGCCGACCACCGACGAGCAGACCGGAAGTCCGGCGGTGAGGAGGCGCCCCCCAGTTCACTTCGGTCGAGTGTCGACTCACACTCTCAAAAGCCACAATACACAGTAAGTTTTGTGTTAGGGTTTTTATTTTCGTTTTTCAATTTTCATATTTTCTTACTTTATAAGTTTAAATATATTGGATTCTAGATTCTTGGATTAATTGAATATTTAGATGTAAATTGTTGAATGTTGATATTGTTCATTAATTAGTTTGGGCTTGATTATTGAAATTCGGAATTGAAATCAAATATTGAAATTGAATTTGACAATCAATTAATTTTTATTAATTCAATTAGGAAATGAAAAATGATACACCCGAGTCAAGTAAATCTTATTATGTATTGAACAATTTTGGATGTTTTTATCAATTCAAAATTTCCTCTGCTAGTAAAAATTCAAATGTAGAACAAAGTTAAATTTTGACTACTTATCTGTGGGTATTTGTTAGCCGGTATTAAAGACACCCACTTCAGTAAACCTTGAGGTTACTTTCAAGGTTTACATTAGACAGAAATACAGGATATTGCATGACTAATTTGCAACTTTGTGTTCACAATTTTGATAGAATTTTCACTTTTTTTTTCTTATCTTATAAGTAGTTGTTAATTGTAAAGCAGTAAATGATAAGAAGTATATGCAGATTCCTTCTTTAAATCTACATACGATTCTCGAACACTTTACTAACTAAACTAGATGTTACTCGTCTCATGCTATCTGTTAGTATTTAGTAAGCTGTAAAAAAAAACACAAAAAACAAAATCATGCTATGATAGATATCTTCACACCATCTACATATTGTAAGTATGTAGCCTCCTGATGATAAAAACTTCAAACTATATGACTACATGTATACAATTAATATTTGAGGTGTTTGATCATACTATCATAGTTTATCATGAAAGTAAATTGAATCAAAAACACTTTTTTGGCTAGCAAATACTAAACTTGGTTTAACATAAGTTACATAACCTTAGAATTATTTACTCTATCTACTCCTATTTGATTATTTGATGAATAAAACTACTTCAATAGTTATCTATATATCGTATAAATCTATATCTTTTCAAAACTCTTCTTATCGCGAGATTTATACTAGGTGACTGATGTTGTAGTATTGCTGTTGAACAAAATCAATGTTTTCATAATTTGGATATTTTGGTTGTAAGACTTATGTATTGAACAATTTTTGTGAACGTTCGTATCCCCAGATTCAAATTCCTGGGTCCGCCACTGTCTTGTATAGCTTGTGATTTTTCTTTTGTGAGAAGAGAAGGAAATAGTGTGGCGCATAGTCTAGCTAAGCACTGCAATCAGTTAGATAATATGATGGTTTGGCGGGAGGATTATCCTAATGTAGCTAGAGATGCTGTGCTGAAGGATATGCTTTCCTTGTTTGATTAATAAATTACTTTTCCTGTCAAAAAAATAAAATCGAGATATTTTAGGTCTTATTTGAGTTGACTCCTATTTAATTATTGTCACTTTGCCATCAAATTTAATTATCGGGTGGGGCAATTTGGGTTGCGCTAATCGGGTGAGACCAGCTTTGCGAGTTCTACTCCTAATATATTCAAACCTCTCTTCTGAAAAAAAATATTCTGGTTCTACCACAGTCAGATATGGCACGAAAAGAAGCACCAACAATTGGACACTCAAATTCATTGTCAAAAACCTAATTCCCAGTCCTCTACTGCCTATGTTCAGGTTGTAATCCTCTCTTTCTCTTTATCGTGCATGCTCTTTATTTTTGTTCTTAAAATTTTTGCTATTTTTTTCCAAAGTTATGATCTTGTTGTTGAGTATCTTTTGTTTTAGTTGTTTATATATTAGCATGTCTTGTAATTGAATATGTGTTTTGTGAAATTTTTAGGTTCTTAATTATTTTAATTAATTAAAGATTTTTTTATTGTTAGTATTTTCATTATGATGCAATTTATGCTCTATTTTCCCCTGTACAAATTACATGTTGTTGTTATACTGTTTTGTAATGCAGTCACTATGTAATGGTATGAATTAACAATTGCACTAATGTGATTGTTTGTTTGTGATATATTGATAATTTTGCCTACATGATGATGATGAATGATATTTGTATAAATTTGTGAATTTTAAGATGGTAACTTGAAATAAAATAGAATTGAAACAAATTTTTGGGTGTAACACTTAGGAATTTACGAGAGAGAATATCATATAGTAGTAATTCAGAGAGATAAATTAGCAATTTCTATGAGTAGAAGATAAGGTTGACAATAAGCTTCTATCATGTTTGATGAAGGTATCAGATCATGATATGATAAGAGACAAAACCATATCTCCTGGGTTGTATGTGTTAAAGATGTCGAAAGAGAGAGAGAGAGAAAGAGGAGAAAGAGGGAAACTTATAACTAAACTAAGAAAGGGAGGCAATCATTGGATGGAAAATCACAAACAACACTTCACAACAGGAAGGAAAAAGTATCGATTTTTATATTTTTCAACTTGATTCCCTTAATGTGTTTTGCAATTGCCTTTTCCTTAAATGTAAATTTTATATAGTATATATTTCATTATTGTCTGTATTATATGATCCCAACTGCCATTTCCAACAATTATGGCAATAAAACCCCAATGCAATCGTTTGTACATTACATGAGCTGTTAGGTTTCTCAAATTCTTTGTCCTTATCTCGCTAATCGCCTACTATAGTAGTCCACTAGTCCTGTTGCTTTAATTTCCACTATTTGTGACACTGGTTGAATAATGTAACTTTTCATTGAAACTTCCTGCATTGTACCTAAGATTCCTGCTGGCTTTTCTACTCCGTGAGTAGATTCTAGGAACTGGGATGGACACACATGATACACTGCCTTCAATTCTGCTCTTCTTTGATAATTTCCGGATCATTTTCAATGCTGGAGAGGTAAAGATAAATCCTTGTACTTGAAAAAAGATTTTGTTGAGAACACCCGCTCCAATCATGGTATACAAGTTCAAATTTTACTTTGATTGTTTGGTATGGATATAAGCAACCCATGTCTACTCTCATTACAGGGATTACAACGGTTCTGTGCAGAGCATAAGATTAAGTTGTCAAAGGTATTGGTGCATCATTTATTATAATCCTTGTACCTTAATGTATGTTTTCTGGTTCTCTTTCTTTATATTTCCAAACTGAGGATGTTATGATTTTGTCATCTTTGCAGATAGATTATATATGTCTTTCCCGAGTTTGCTCCGAGACAGTTGGTGGACTTCCAGGTTGTTGTCTTTTCTTGTCAAAATGTCTTCTTGTGCCTATTGATTCTTTGAAACTCTTAAACCTTTCCTTGGCCAAACTGTAACGAACTGTAGAAGCAACTTGTTGAGAGTATAAAGGAAGAAGCTTCACATTTTCATAATTGGTTAGATATTCAATTTGTGACACTAAAGTCTATGAATACTGTTTGTCTTTCTACAATGAAACAGCATGTAACATCTCAATAAGAAAGCTTGTTGTTCACACCTGCTTACTTTATTAGCACAATGGCTTCTAGAAAAGCCTGAATCTTGCTTAGCATCCTCTTGGACCACAATTGAAGTTTTAGGTCTAGCAGCTACAATAACAATGAGGCGGCCAGAATGATTCAAAAGCCAGCTGCCTCTTTAGCAGGTGATGCTATGTGTTGTCATTCGGTTCAATTTTAGATGAAAAACGCAATATCTTTTAGGGAAATAGAGGGTCAAATTACTTTGCCCATCTTTTCATGATAAAACTAGTATTTGGGCCCGAGCGTTGCCCCAAGTGGTACTTTTTTCCGAACTTAATATGCATTTTTTTTCCATTCGCATTAAAATGTAATAAAAGAAAACTCAACATTTAAAAGGTACAGATATAATAATGTGGATATTTGAAGCATGATTAAAAGTTGGTTGAGATGGTAATTGTGCTATATATAATAGCAAGATGTCACAAGTTCAAATCTTGTTGCAAGTCAATTTACTTTTGTTAGTTGACATGACTTGTGTACACATTGGACAATTCTAGTGGAGTAAAGAGAGGTGCCACGTGGCGTGTATACGTTGTTAGTCACGCCTTTTAATATATTTGTATAGATATTGTCCCCCTATCACTTCTTGCACTATTGCTGTATAACAAATTCTCTTTAGTTTCATGATTTATTTTGTGAAATCAGTGAAATCCTCTCGAATTTCAAAAATAAAGGGATAGAAAACTTGATAGTAATTTGTTGTTCAACTGGCAATTACTTGTAATTTTCTAGACTAATTTGAAGTGGTCTACCCCTCTTTCTGTCAACTAGAATCTTCAGGTCTTCATCCAGAAACCCATCTTCATCTTGATCCTTGCTCAGTTGCTCTCCTTGTTCTTTGCCTATCCGAGTAACACACAGCTCAACTGGAATTTGATGAGCCCTTCCACAGGCTCTTTCCTCACTTTATAGGCAGATGAATCCAGGATCCTTTTATGCTGTTCAGAGTCCCTTCCACGTCAAGTTGAGATTGACAGGTGATAAATGTCTTCATGAGGAATCTTCCTGGCTTCTTCTTCGTAGCCATGAAAATCAGGCCCATCTTTTCACATGTCTCCAAAAATATTTAGTGAGGGATCTGATTTATAGCTAATTTTTGCTTGAAAATAATGTAGAACATAATCACCTCAGTTCTTTCTGATGTAGTTGTTGATTAAGCATGAAGGATGCTTTTATTATTGTTCTGATGTCGTACTTATTTGGCTTTGTTGACTGTGTGCTTGTACCATGCTTGTTCTAAGAGATCAAGAACTTCTTGTGCAGGGCTGCTTCTAACATTGGCCGGCCTTGGAGAAGGACATTCTGTGAGTAGTGGTTTGAGTCATGATGACCTGTTGCTGTTCCTTTTGACTTTAAAATTTATATGCTCTGAGCTGTTTTTTTGTGAAATTTTTTTCATGCTGTGCTGAATTTTGACTGCTAGGTTGAGCTACGGGGTCCTTCAGATCTTAGTTCATTGGTTTATGCACTCAAGTCCTTCATTCCACATGCTGCCATCTGTGCGGAGAGCTTTGGTTCCAGTCTGTCTTCTAATGCTGAAGCTCCTACTGTTCCAAGCCTGTCTGAAGGCCCTTTTTTTGTTTGTAAAAGCGCAGTTGTCAGTATTTCAGCTGTTTTATTACAACCAAGTATTTTAGAAGATTCATCTGTAAAACCTAGTGACGTTTCTGTTGTATACATTTGTGAGTTATCTGAAATTAAAGGGAAGTTTCACAAAGAGAAGGCTGAAGCCCTTGGTCTAGACGTTGGACCCACACGAAGAGAACTACAAAACGGAAAATCTGTGAAGTCAGATCGCCTAGATATTATGGTGAGTTCAATATGAGCATTTCCAGGAAAAAAGATTTTTATTATGCTAATATTTGCTAACCCCACATGACTTAACCTATGTTTTGTTGCCTTTCCTATTAGATTCACCCCAGTGATGTGATAGACCCTTCTGTCCGAGGACCTGTTGTACTCATAGTTGACTGCCCTACTGAATCTCATGCAGAAAAATTATCTACTACACAATCTCTCGGTAATTATTATGCAAAACTTTCAGGCGAAGCACCTGAAACTGTGAATTCTGTTGTCCATCTTACTCCTGCTTCTGTTGTAAATACTAGAAACTATCAGAACTGGATGAAGAAGTTTGGTTCAATACAACATATTTTGGCTGGATATTCAATGTGAGGACCTGTGTTACAGCTTTCTGAATCATATTGTTTAAATTATTTGTATCTTTCTAAAGTGGCGGTGGTATTTGCAGGAAGAACGTGGGAATTCCAATTCTAGAATCTAGTGCAAGGATCACTAATCAGCTTGGTTACTTGTGTCCTCAGTTTTTCCCAGCTCCTGCTTTACATTCTCAGAAGCATCATTTTGATGCTGCAGTGGGCATGGATAGTCTCACTGAGGTATATTTTTTTTTTGTGACTGTGTCTATCACAATAGAGTTGTTTATAAAAAGGGTGAGATTGGAGACTTAGTAACCTCTCATTCACCTTTGCAGGAGCCTGCTGAAGGGACTTGTGATAGTATATTAGCTGAAAACCTTCTCAAGGTGCTCAAACATTTTATTTTGTGCTCTCTCTCTCTCATAGGTTTCGTAATAGAGTGTTTTGGTAGTTATTTGTCCATTACTTTGTCTTCTCTGGTGTTAATTCAACAATGCTTTCTGTTGGTGCTGAACAGTTCACTTTACTTCCTCATTCTCAACTTGGTTTGGACAAAGCAAATGTTCCGGGTCTCATAGCCCCTTCACAAGTCATTAGTAACTTACTGTTGGAGATTCCAGAAGTTGTAGAAGCTGCCCAGCAAATCAGCCAGTTCTGGAGTGAGCGCAAGGGAGTTGAAGAGTATTCCTCAAAAGATAGTGAAGGCTCGATTGGAGGTTTGTTATTGGATCAAAATCCTATTCCTAGTTGTTTAGAGAACATACGGAGAGACGATGGAGAAATTGTGCTTCTAGGGACAGGCTCATCCCATCCTTCTAAATATCGCAATGTTAGCTCCATCTTTGTTAATCTTTTTTCCAAAGGTAACCTGCTCCTGGATTGTGGTGAAGGAACATTAGCTCAACTGAAAAGAAGGTGATCTGCTTGAATTTTGCTAAGTTAAATATTATATCATTAGGGTTTTCTTCATTACCATTACTGAGAAAAATTGACATATTGTTTCTGTCTACAGATATGGTATGGATGGTGCTGCTAATGCTGTAAGAAATCTGAGATGCATTTGGATTTCACATATTCATGCTGATCATCATGCAGGGTTGGTGAGAATACTTGCTCTACGACGTGATTTGTTAAAGGGAACTCCCCATGAAAAATTACACGTCATTGGGCCCAAGTACCTTGAATCATTTCTGAATAAATACAAAGACCTGGAAGATTTAGATATGCAGTTCCTTGACTGCAGAAGCACCATTGCAGCTTCATGGGATACATTTGAGCATGGTATTGTGTCGACAAAGTACCAAACTTGTTCATCTGATTGCGCGATAGATGAGTATGTGAACAATGAAAATAAAGAGGATACATGTTTTCTGAGGTGTTCAAAGAGACAGAAACGAAGTGCTGATGTGGATACTTGTGTAGATACTAAGTTGCTAACGAGCTTGAGTGAAGTTCTGAAAGAAGCAGGCTTGGAAAGGTTGACGAGTTTTCCTGTTATCCATTGTCCCGAGTCATTTGGTGTCATTTTGAAAGCAAGGGAGAGAGTCAACAATGGTGGAGTTCTGATTCCAGGGTGGAAGGTTATCTACTCTGGTGACACTAGGCCATGCACAGAAGTAATACATGCATCTAAAGGAGCGACTCTTCTTATACACGAGGTATGTATGTTCCCTTGCTCTAAGAATGAATGTCATTGAGAAATGAGGATTGGGGCATGACAGGGTTTAATTCTCAATGTCTCATGCTTTACAAGGTTCCTTGCCTTATCCCTGGTTCCCTGTAGGGCTTGCGTAACCTTCATTTAGGGGGATACAAATTATAAAAATTCAGGAATAGGTTGTAGACATGAATGTGGTAATGCTTGGCCAATTGCTATGAAGTAGACAGCTTTTAGACAAGTATGCTAGATACCACGGTAGAGCTTGGCCACTTGCTATCAAGTAGACATCATTTTTTAATCATGCTAGATGGTTCAATGCTTTGGACATACGTGATGCGGTCAAATTTGCCTAGATTCTTTCAGATTCTACTGTATCAACATTCAGTTTTTTATCCTCTTAAGTTGCCTTTATATTTCCGGAGTAGGCCTTTGCCTTGATTCAATGCAACTAGGAAAGCTAGATGATGAAGCAATTATGACTACATGAGGGAGTAGGTCTATATTATTCAAGATGCTTGTGCCTTTCTATAAATAGGAAACTCAACTTCTTTAATGTTGCAGGCAACTTTTGAAGATAGCCTTGCAGAGGAGGCAATAGCAAGAAATCACAGCACCATTAAAGAAGCCATGGAAGTGGGAACTTCTGCTGGTGCATATCGTATCATTCTCACACACTTCAGCCAACGGTATCCAAAAATTCCTTCGTTTGACGAGATCAACTTGGAAAAAGCCTGCATTGCTTTTGACCTCATGAGTGTGAATTTGGCGGACTTGCATCTACTACCCCGGATTCTTCCATACTTGAAGCTACTTTTCAGAGATGATGTAACTGAACAACTAGAAGATGACTAACTGTAACAGATCCACTATTCTGTTGAACCCACAAGGGTAAACAGGGCAAATAAAAGTGTACACTACTACATTAATGAGGTATAGAAATGACACAGTCACTACTACAAAAGCCTACCTTTCTAGACGCTGCTAGCCCGACGCCTAGTAACAAGCGCTGGTGGTGAAAAACAATTCCGTGTTGTTTAGTCGGCTTTTGGCGTCGAGAAAACATGTGCTTTGCACGTGTCTTCCCACTTCCCAGTAACTAGAAAAAAAGTGGATATCGCAGGCCTCTTGAAATTTCGGAAAAGAACCGTATTATTAGTGGTGGTTGCTGGTAACTCCTATAGCAGTGCGCGTCTTTAAACCCTAATTTTACAGAAAATTCATCTGTTATCTTCTTCACTCTGCAATTTGTTTTCACACTCTTCAGGTAATTAGGTTCCCTAATTCATCAATTCTAAAGTTTCTTTGGTTTTTGTTTTTTCTTTATACGGATAGATATTAAACTTTCGATTTCTATTGAAATTTTCATCTTCTTCCTCTCATCATTCTTGACACTCAACTACTCAACTACTCAACTACTTGCCAATCAAGGGAGCAAAACAACTAATAATTCGTCTTTCTCTTAATAACGGGTAAGTAATTCTGCATTACCTTATCTTCTACGATTTCTCACTTTAATTTCTAATCGTGCTATTCTTTTATGGGTCTAATTAAAGATTGAGTTTTTGTTTAGTAGTTGGTGGATACGATTTTATGCTAAATTTCGCGAATTGGATTTTAGGTCTTGTGTGTTTGTTCAATTATGCTAATTGTTATAGCTAGTTAGGGTTTGAGTTTCACGAAATTCGACTTTTTTAAACTCGAGTTTTCTTGGTGGAAATTCATCTCGGTCTGATGTGAATCTTGATATTTTGTGGTTTGATTGCTGTAATATGTTTAATGCGTGGATGGGAATGCCTAAATTTTATTTGGTAAATCTTGATATGGGTTTGTGGTTAGTACTTGTATCTGCAGGGTTTTTCTTTGAATATGTTCATAATATTTGTGATAATGATAATTGCTGGAAATTACTCCGTTTTTAGATTCTGTAACTTGTATATACACGGGATTTCTTCTGGGTTCTGTAACTTTGTAGAAAATGATGCGATGTGATTTCTAACTTGGTTGGTTAAGGTTGTAATTGGTCCTCTTTCATGAAGGAATTTCTGAAAAGGGTTTCCCTTTTACTGTCATTCTTTTCAGTTTCCTGTTTCATTTTCCATTACAATCTAAAATTTGTTAGATTGAATTTTCTCCTTTCATGCTCATACACTACAAAAAATCCTCAAATTAGAGATAGAGTTTGAGATGGTTATTATGTAAATTTGTCTTAAAATTAGAGATGAACTTAATTAAATCCTTCTCTTAGTTATATTAGAGACAATGGAGGAGAAAGAGTAGGTAAATAGCTTGATAACCTTGAGAAATAACCACTAACTTTTGAATAATCTTAGTGAAGTTATTTGTAATTCTAGCCTGTTACGTTGATGAGAGCTTGTGACATGGAATTATGTAATAGAAAACCCATGATCAACGCTCCTCACTATATGAAATGTTGAGAAATTTGCGATTTTCCAATGTTAGGAAATCAGCAGGAGGCCACAACATTATTTGAAACATCCGAACTGTTTAAACTTTTATGGGTTTTAAAGTATCTGAACGATTACACCTTGAAATGTCTAAATTCCATTATTTGAAGATTGCTTTAGGTAGTCTCTAGAAAGATTGCAAGTAACAGTAAGTAGCTCTACTATGGGTTTTTCAATTGTAATCATAATGACATCTTAAGTTACACTTTCTGACTTTTGTCGTTTATGCTTAATTATCTGCTGTTTTGTCCTATTATGAAATGGTTTCAGTTTTCTCTTGGCTTTGTCTAGCATCCTTCTCAATTAGCCTCCCTCGTAGGTCATATATCATTTCAGAGTCAAACAAGAAGTGATTGAGGGTGTCATTGAGTAATTTCTAATATCGGAGTCACCATCTATAAGATTATATTGAGCACTTGCATAATTATATAAAAAAGAGGCGAAAGTAGCTTTCTCCTATGAACTGGGAAATTTTTTTCTTGCATGGCTTTATAGAACCTGAAGCTCCTTTTGTTATCCAGCTTTGTATACTTACAGAAAGTAGTTTTAAGTATTTTCTCTAGCTTTTAGGAGTGGGGAGAAGGGGCTTCTAAATTTCTATATATGGAGATGGCTCATCTGTCATGTATACACTCTTTTCATCTTGGTTTGTATTGAGTGGTTATATTTAAGTACCTGAACTTGATTAGAGGAGGCTTTTTAGTGGTAGGTTTGCAATTCTTTACTCTCTTTGTTATCTTTAGAGTTTCTAGGTGCTTGAGTGTTATGTTATTGCCTTTAAGTAAATATTTGCTGTTGTATATAACTTCCCCATTCTTGATAACGACTTCCTCTGTGGCTCATTTCGCTTTAATTTCGACAGTTTTGCTTTCGTCTCCATCCACCCTTTTTATTTTGGCTTTGATTTATTTTATTGTTTGTTAATTTTGTCATTTGTTTCTGACTTGAAGCCGGAGTTGGGGCCAATAGTGAAGTTGTTTATGCTGCAAAGTTGTCCTTGTTAAAAAAAAAAGCAGCTAGACACCCTGCCCAATTGCATAGATAGTACAAGATTTATGAAAAAAGGTATCTAACATCGGAATTTGTTTTAATTTGCTGCACTGTTTTGGGGGATAAAGATCCTGTTTTTTGGAATGTTTTGGGGGTTGGATCAGGTCTGGAGGTGCTTCGAGTCAAAGCTCGGGTAAGTGGGACGACTGTGGACTCCATCGCACGACTATGGCAGCTAGTCATAGCTGCTGTTTGCAGACTGCAGAGCTGCAGCAGCAGCTGCCAGCATGTGTGCGCGTTGCTTGCTGCACTCCTGCTGTGCTGCTGTTAGAACTTAAGAGACATCTATTATTTTATTGCATTGATATGAAATTATCTTCTATTCGCTACTTATTTGTTCAGGTGTTATGTGATCTCAAATTTATAGCTCTCCTACATGTGTCTTGTTCTATAGCTTAGAAGATTCCCGATCTTTATGCAAAGAATATCTCTGCTGTTGAGAATTCAGCTCGTAAGAATCTGATTATATTTTTTTTTGTCTATTTTTCCCTTTTGAAGGTACTCAGAAATTATAAGGTGCAACAGATCAAGAACGGACGGATGCTTGAGATCTTCAAATTTAGCTACCATTATCTATTTTACTAGATCTTATTAGTTAGCTTTTCAAGACTTTGCTTTGCAATTATGATGATGTTTTTAGAAAAAAATTGGTTTAGGATTTTGGTGAACATGCAATATATGCTGGAGTTTCAGTTGTAGTATTACATTTGTAAGTTATAATAATATTGATCAAAGTTTTTAAATTTAATCTTCAAATGTCATTGTTGATTTTCTTCTATGTTATAATGTACATATACATTTGGATTAAAGCAGCAAAAAGAGCCTAAACAAAAATCTAGACGCTTTTTTCATGCTAAGAATTTTGCTAAATAAATATTAAAGTTTTCCAACTTTTATCCCCGAGGACAAAAGCGTTCTAAATATGTGGTCGACAAAAAGTGTAGAATTCAGACGCTTTACGACGTCCACAAATTTGCATGGCACCCCTACCAAACCATGTAGAGACGCCCATCCAGAAAATGTAGACGCTCTAAGACGTCGCGAATGGAGACGCTTTTAGGTGTCAAGAAAAATAAGGACTAGGACTAGTCACGAAAGCTTTTCCCCTCTCTAAAGGTTTTCTATCTCCCAAACCCTAAAACCACCCCCGCCGCAAATCTTCCCCTCGCGGGCTTGAGTGCCGCGTGAGCCATCTCACGCCGGCAGTCGAGCCCTCTCTCCTTCTATTTTCACCTCACGCCAGCAGTCGAGCCCTCTCTCCTTCTATTTTCGTTTTTCGTCGCTGTAGTCTAGGTTGTGTGCTGTGTTGTTGGAATTTCAACCTCCGTAATCACGTCGTAGTGGCGTCGTGTATAGGCAGTCCCACTCCCTGGTGGTAGTGGTGTCGTGTATAGGCAGTCCCTTCCTCATCCCCTGCAGTTTCGTCGGCTTCCCCATCTTCTTTCCCCACTTTTATGAGTCGGACTTCCCCCTCCCTCTTCCCCCCTTAGTTGTGTCGGGCTCCCCTTTCCCCCTCCCCCTCCCCTGGTTGTGTTGGACTCCATAAGAATTCGGTTATGAGGTCCCCATCCCCTGTTCATGTTTCTCAGTTCAGTTCCCCTTTGTTAGTTGTCCTTTGTTTCTTGGGCATCCCCTTCCCCTCCCCCCGGTCCTTGGGCTCCCTTTCCCCTTCCCCCTAGTTCTAAGGTTAGTGGTTTATTTTATAGTATGTGTGGGTAATCTCCTGTTTAGTGGTAGTTGGTTCTTTGGAGTTGCTCAGACTATAGTCTGTTGTTGGTTATGGCAATTGAAAAAAATTTGCCAGTTGGATAAGGGATGGTGGTTTATCGTTGTAGTAATAAAATCTGTAGTTTTTTGGAAATCGTTGATGCAGGAATGGGTGAATCACGAGGGTGTGAAGTGTTCGTGTGGTCGAGGCGTTGATCGATGTTCATGGTCGGACCTTGTGTTTTTCGGTTTTAAAAACCGGAGGTGTAATCGGGAGCTCACCATGTTTAGCTCTCTTTTTTGCTCGGCAATGACCTTCATAGTCTTTGCCTTGAAAAATTCAAATATGCAGGCGGCATCCCAATTTCATCTGTTGGATTTCAGCACCCCCCGTTTCTCCTACCTTATGGAGAAACATGAAGTATGAAGTACTCTCGAGCGAGAGTCATGAGTCACCTAGGAACGTGACTCTTCATCAGATCATGAGCCAAGAATCCCAAGCGTCAGAAGTCCGTTGGGATTGCTCATGCGGCAAGATGCGACTTTTGCCTTTGGTTGTTCGTTGTCCGGTTTGTGAACAACACTCGCTTCTCCTACCACTTTCATCCGTTATCAGAATTTTGACTCCACCAGGCCAATTTTCGACCAGCGACGCCTTCCTTATTAGGCAACTCTTTATCGTGTTTATTTGTTTTTGTTTTTTAGGGAATGTAAGAGCTCATAAAGCTCCTATAGGTTTTCCTTTGAATCTGTTTGCTTGTATTAGTTATAGGAGGTACTTCATTGTTTAATTAATGTGCGTTTTCTCGATGTCAAAAAAAAAAGAAAAGAAAAGTAAGGACACTTTTAGGCGTCAAGAATGGTGAAGCCTTTAGGCGTCGGGAATTATCGACTCAATTGGCAGATCGCTTTTTGACAGCGTCCAGAGCAAATTTCTCGACGCTTTTTGGCGTCGCAAAATGGGTCAAAAAGCGTCCAGAAGATACACTTTTTCTAATAGTGAGTGCTATGATCCTTAAGATGTATGTATAGGCGAATGGTAAATTATTAAGAATTCCAAGCGGAAACCAATGATGCATGGTCTAGTGGTAGGAGTAGAGTCTCCCTTGTGACTAGGTCACAGGTTCGAATCACTTTTGGAGCTTGCAATGTTTGAATTTCATACAAACAAGGTCTGTTGACTAGGATTGGGACCAATTAGAGAAATGTAAATTGAGAACTTAATAAGGGGGTGTTTAGTTCGTTAAATATATGTATGATATATGGGTTTGAATGAGTTAAATCCAAACCAAGGTTTTTGGAGTTTACAATGTTTGAGTTTCATACAAACAAGGTATGTTGACTAGGATTGGGACCAATTAGGGAAATGTAAATTGAGAACTTAATAAGGGGGTGTTTGGTTCGCTAAATATAGGTATGAGATATGGGTTTAAATGAGTTAAATCCATACCAAGTGTTTGGTTAGTGAAATTTATAATAATTCTAATATGTTAAAAACCAATACTTTTAAAGTTCACAAATATTATGAAGGTTAAATCCATACCGAGTGTTTAGAAATAAAACCTATAGGGGAGGTGGGTTTGGCTTATAAAACCTTAAATAAAAACCAACTTCGTATGTATTCAATCTATACTTAATATATTAAAAGGCATATAATGAATAGATGATTTTTAAATGAGTTGACGGTCCCTCCGTCGTCAAATAAATAGTATTCTCCAAGAATATCCAATGAAGTACTTTTTTCCTCTTCCCTTTTTTAAAAAAAAAAAAATTCCCCAAATGGAAAAAAAAAAAAAAAAAAAAAAAAATTAAATTTAAAAAAGAAAATATTTAATTTTAAAAATAAAAGAAATAAAATTTTAAAAAATAGGAAATTGCATAAAAATATATGATTTGATCCCGCGACTTCAAGTTTATATATTAAAGTCTTTAACCACAGTACTGGCCAAGTGATGTTTAGTGTTATCATTTTAAAGTATAAATATTAATAAATGAAATTTTTCCTTACCCGAGGCATAGCCTGGGCATAATAACTAGTTATATTTTTAAAAGGAGAGAGACAAACTGCTGAAAAAAAAGAAGGTAGTGTTAAGTATAATTCTTCTGTACTACATCTACACGACAATTGTTGTGTTAATGATTTTCTTTTCTATTATTTCTATGTATAAATAAGAAATTATTTCGTTAAGAATTATAATACTAAAAAATTATTGCATCTACAAGTCATTGTTTTCTATTTCTATTCTACTGCATCTACAAGCAATTGTTTTCTTTTCTATTTCTTTAATACTGCATCTACAATACCGTCAAGTATAATTATTTTCTATCATTTATTCAAAGCCACCTGTGTAATACAAAAAAAAAAAAGCCATGAACACACATATTTAAGCAAGTTTGAGTTACAATTGAAAATTAAAATGTATAGATGCAGACCATGCAGTAGAATTCTTAGCTTTCTTATATAATCGTGTTAAATATTGTAAAATTATACTTAAAAAATATGACTATTAGGCCTTGTAGAATTTGAGATTTATTTCTGTTATGGATTATTTTTTATGAGGAGGAGCAGGAGACAAAATAAGCTACTTGTAACTTTAAAATAACAAATAAATGACATTACAGTATTGCATGTGATTTAATACAAAAAATATAATAATTTTTATTAGATTCTTGATTCCAAAAAAATTTAAATGAAACACTTCGTGTGGGGATCATATTCATTCCATAACTTAACAAAACACATGGTATTAGGGAATCAAGTTCGAGCCTTATACTACCGTGGTTTGATTCTTGATACCAAACCCATACTACCCGAAATGAACCAACATGTAAAAATTAGGATTTTTGTCCCAAACTACCTTTAACTTTCATGTTTTTGCTGGGAAACTACCTTATAAAAAAATTATTGGCCCCAAACTACCTTACTTTTACTATTTTGTTTGTTGACAACTATCTTAGCTTGGGTTTCGACGTGGAATTTTTGTTTTTAGTTCAAAATAGTGGGAAAAACAAAATTACCCTTGTGGAAATTGAGGAGTGGTGATTGTTTCGATTTGAGTTAAAATAGAAGAGGAATTTAATGGTGGATCGGTGGTACAAAGTTGTCACATAGATATGTGAGAGCGCACGCGGACACAGGTGGAAATTGGGAGATTAGGGTGGGGAAAATATAAAAAAAAAGGTTTGAAGAGGTCGATTGATATAACGCGACATTAAAAAACCGGAAAGAACAAAAGTCAACGCCGGAAACCGGCATAAGAGTAGCATGTCAACAACAAAATTGGTAGAAGCAAGGTAGTTTGGGACAACAATTTTTTTTATAAGGTAGTTTCACGCAAAAACATAAAAGTTTAAAGCGTAGTTTTTGGATTAAAAATCCTAAAAATTACTATTAAAGAGAGTTGATATTATGTAAATATATATTTAGACGAATCTACAAGATCCGCATATAGTATATTTTTCCTTATGTAAAAAATCGCAAACCACGGTTTAAAAAAGAGTGTCGAATAGTGCAAAAAAGTTGTCAAACTACGTCATCTATTTTGAAACGGAGAATGTAATAAATTAGTGTAACTTAAAATTCTTAAAATGTTAGTATATAAAAAAAGAGTCACTTATGACATATGAGTGGTTTTTGTGCAATAATATTATCTGTCCGAACCGTGTCATGTAAGATTAACATTCACGTTTTTTTGGTAGAAATGAAATGAACCGAATCGAACTTTATTTGTTTGAGTCGAATTATTTGAATTAAACTTAATTGTATGGAATTGAACTAAAAAAGCGTGAAAAACTAAATAAACCAAACTGAATTTATACTTAACTAAACTAAATTTTCATTAATTCAAATTCAAAAAAGCAAGCCTAACTCAATAAACAAACACAAGGACGAAAATCCATATTAAAATTCCTTGCATCTCTCTTATATATAGTCAGTTATTGTCATCTTAAGACTACACAATAACCCTCTTGCGTGTGAAATTACAAGCTACTATACTACTACAAAAAAAATACTACATTTCAAGAAAGCGAGAGGATGATAAGGGTTGTTCTTCAGTCTGAAAATATGAAACAACTGAAAATTCCCACAATGAAAGCACCTAATTTGGAGGAACTACAAAGGTAATTAGGGAATCCACCATAGCTGACATTCTCTTCTGGAAGAGGCATGAAAACTACTTCAACGTCGAAAGTTACTTGCAAGAAGCCATGGATAACGCTCAAGAATTCCAGAAATCTGTATGTTCGTCAATCATTTTGCGTTCTTTCTTTAAGATTTTCCTCTTTACTCGTTTTATTTTGTTTAATATTTGCATCATTATTTCGGTAGCAAATGATTAAGCATAATAAAGTAGTGTTTTTTCAGTTTATTTTTGTGGGTCTTGGATGATACTTCATATTTCTATTCTTTCTTGATTTTGTAAGAACACAAAAGATTTTTTCTATTCTTCCTTTTACGTAGTCTGGATTTTGTTCCAGATATCTCCGCCAAATTTCCATATATATATATGAAAAACAGAGGTGTTGATTTATATATATATATCTTTAAGTGAAGTTCTTGGTGACATATTGATATTGGAATGAAACTTATAAAATAAGCTTAAGGTAATGGGTTAGAATTTATGTTGGATTTACTTCTGAGACAAAAATTTAGAAAAAATGGTGGAAAGATAAAGATTTAAGGTAATGGGTTAGTATTTATGATTAAGCTTATGTTTGACATTAGAAAAGAACTTTTGGGTTATATCAATATCATGGGATATATTAATTTGATCGACTCAAATTATTTTTATGTTCATTTCAGGCCCGAAGATTACCACAAGGATATGGTGATTTGCCTGACCAAATTCGTGTGTACAATGCGAATTACAACAATAATGCTAATGGTAATGGTAATGGTAACGGTAATGTCGGTAATGATGCTGCTGACAATGGGGAAGCTGGTGGAAATAACAATGGAAATGGTGGTGGTGGTGGTGGTCAAAACGCTGATGGAGACGGAATTGATTGGTTTAACACAGTAACAATTTGGAGATTCCATATCAACCAAGTGTTCATAGGAACCATTCAACTGGGCTTATATGCAAATCAATTTGATAGTTGGGGTGCATTGGCCAATGCAATATACCAACACTGGCTACAGATACACGTCTATAACGCCAACGCCAACGCCAACGCCAATGCCAATGCCAATGCCAATGCCAATGCCAATGCCAATGCCAATGCCAATGCCAATGCCAATGCTAATGCTAATGCTAATGCTAATGCTAACGCCAACGCCAATGCCAACGCCAATGCCAACGCGAATGCACTTGAGGCAGGTGTCGTGAATCCTGCCAATTGTTGGCCGGGAGGTATTGTTATCTTTGGACGATATAATTATGATGACGGTCAATTCACTATCTTTAATTGGCCTGATCATGCGTGGGAGACTGTCAGAGGGCCATTGAATTCTGTTATAGTATTTGAGTATAATGTTGGTAACTAGTTAGTATAGTCTAATGCATAACTTGCAATTTTTTTTTTCATTTTTGTAGTGGGAAGAATTAGTAGATTCTGTACAGATGAAAATACTTCTCTAGTGAAGTATAGGATAATGCACGTACGTCATTCATAGTTGTATCATTGTATGCATCATATCAATTTGATTTTGAGGGTGCAATGGATTCTTGATCTTTCTGTTTTACAAGAATAATATGAAGATGGTTTGATTTGGTTGATTATATCTACTCCATAATAGTTGTGGTATTATTGATTCATATGTAGATGGTGATATGGATTCTTCTTTTGGTATGTTTTACAAGTCTCAACCCATGCGGATGTATACAAGGAGTAATATTTTTCATGGATCGTGGCAAGAGAACCAAAATTTTGTGTCTCTAGTTAGTAGTTACTACCCTAAGGTTGAATGAATTTAAATGAAGTAGGAGAAAAAATTATTATAGGAAAATTATTTAATGCAAGGGCTTTACTCTTCCTTATGAAGATTGAGTTTGAAATACACAAGGTAAGTTTTAATGCAATAAAGATACATTTTCTTATATAAGATATAACTAGTTTTTGGACCCGTGTATAGAAGTTTTATGTTTAATATATATATTTATATTTAAATATTATGAATGATATTTTTTAAAAGTGGTTGCATTCAAATATGATAAATCAATATGATGTAGGAATTTATAAACAGTTAGTCAAATACTGAGTTGTCTGAGTATGAGTTCCTACATCATATTGACTCAAAATTTAGTATTTTAACAAATGTTATCTAATAAGTTGAAAGCAACAATCAATATTCCAACTGGATAAATGATTTAAAAGTGTTACCCATATAAGTATATACATATTCATACAATGTTGACAATGAATTACTCCTTAAGAATGATAGCTCAGCTATTTATGCACAAAAGAGGTTGAGGTGGTGGAGTAGTGGTATCGCTTTCACCTCATATCCCTCGAGGTCCCAGGGATCAAACCTCATGGGACTCATTTGAGGATATCCCCATTTAAGATAGTGAATAGACCCAAACCATTACGTCGTCCAAAGATAGCAATACCTCCCGACCAACAATTGCCGAGATGCGTGACTCTTACCTCAATTTCATTGGCGTTGGCGTTAGCATTGGCATTGGCGTTGAGGTGTCAAGTTGGGTCACCTTGGGTGGGTTTAGGTCGACCCAACCCGGGTCGGAATAATCCCAGGGTGAGAGTGTGCTATGGGTCGGAATCTGGGTGGGTGTGGGTGGACATGGGTCGGGTCCACTTGGGTGAGGTCTCGGAATCGGATCGGAACCGGGTTGGGTCAAAATGGGTCGGCTGGTGGCTCGGGGGTGAATTTGGGTTGGAATGGAATAGGGTAAAGTCGGCCCAACTCGGCTCTCGGGTGGACTTGGGTCGGAATAAATCGGCTCTTGGAATGACTTGGGTCGAAACAAATCGGCTCTTAGATTGACTTAGGTCGGAACAAATCGGTCTCGGAATGACTTGGGTCGGAATAAATCGGCTCTCGGAAGGACTTGGGTCGGGACAAATCGGCCTCGTAATGAGTTGGGTCGGAACAAATCGGCTCTCGGAATGACTTGGGTCAAAACAAATCGGCTCTCGGAACAAGGCCGCATCGAGTTCGATTGGGTCGCTTAAGCCGGCTTTCGAATAACTTGGGTCGGAACAAATCGGGCATCAGGTGGAGTTTGTTTGGCTCGAGCCGTCTTTCGGGTGGACTTGGACTCTTCGAGAGTCTAATTTTTACAATTGTCGTTTTGGCGTTTTCATATATATTAAGTTACGAAGTCGGAAGTTATAACAATTAACATGTGATTGGTCATTGACTCATTGTGATAATGCATTGATACTTACCTTACTAATTTAAAAAGTAACTAAACTAAGACTTATATTATTAGCTATTGCCTATTGGGTTATTGCATATTTGCATTATTACATTGTACATGCACATTAAAGATTTAAAGTTATTAAATTTAATCATTAAAGTATAATGATCAATCACCAAATCATCACATGAATACATGATTAAGACTTGAGTTGGTACTACTAGTTTGGAGTTTGGACATTCGATAACCGACGAGTTAATACTTACACTAGTGGAAAAAGCAAGAGCTGCGGTTTTGAAAAACGTATAATAAGTGAAGGGGCCGCTGTTAGCCCAAAACCGCAGCCCTCACTAGTGGAAAAAAGCCAATCTGATACGGTCAAAACCGGGCTTACAGATGCGGTTTTGGTCCGCATCAGATGGGCCCGCAACAGCTAACAAAAAAATCGATGCGGTTAAAAACCGCACGTATAGTAAGAATCGATGCGGTTTTTAACATGACCGCATCGATTGTGTAGTTTTTGAAAAAAAAAAAAGTTAAACAAAGGCACGAAAAGCGGCTAAACAAAACAGGAACAAATTTATAACACCCACAAGCAAGATGAACCAAATTGAAAACGAAAAATGAAAATTGGCAAACGAAATTAAAATGAAAATTAAATTGAAAACGAAACATTAAATAACTAAACTATACTAATCTATACATACATAATAACTTATCTATACTAATCTAAAGACGAAAAATTGAAAACGAAATATTATACGAATCTATACATAATAACGACATTAATTGGCAAATCTAAATTAAAATGAAAATTAAATAACTAAACCGAAATTAAAACTGAAAAATCGAAAAAAAATAAATCTGATAATCGAAAAATGTTGAGCAAAACTATAAACAATACTAAACTATAATTAAATAATTAAAAATGTTGAACAATATAAATTAAAACTGAAAAATTGAAAAAAAATAAATAAATCAAACAAAATAACAAATCTAAACCCTAAATTACATGCGAAATTACATTCATCATCTTCGTCTCTTCGTCTTCGTTTTCGTCTCTTCTTCCTCTTCGTTCGTCTATTCGTTTTCATCTCGTCGTTTTCGTCTCGTCGTGCGATGCGGTGGCGATGGTGGTTCGTGAAGCGATGGTGGTGAAGCGACGAAGAAGGCGAAGGTAGTGATCGGGTTCGTGGTGGACGCAAATGGTGGTGGTGGTTCGTTGTGGAAGGAGAAGGGAGTAGGGAGGAAAGAGAAAAAGGGCGCCGTTCGCAGAGAGAGAGAGGAGAGAGAATTTGAAATGTTTAGGGTTAGGGTTATAAGGGAGGGGTGGGTTGGGTTAGGGAGAAATGGGCCACAAGAGAATTGGGCCTCGATCCGGGACGCGGGGTCTTTAATAACGGTAAAATCTGATGCGGTCTCTAAACCGCATCACATTAATGAAAACCGCGTGTTTTTAATCCGATGCGGTTTTTCGAGGACCGCATCGATTGTTTTGCCAAATTTTCCCTCCCATTTTTTGGTTGCCTTTCGGATGCGATTTTACAAAAACCGCATCTCGTTACTAAGTGACATATAAGGTTTTTTCCACTAGTGCCTTCTTTTACGAAGGGTTGCGGTCAATGCAAAAACCGCAACCCTTTTAGTGAAGGGATGTGGTTGCCTAAAACCCGCAACCCTATAAGTAATAAAGGGTTGTGGTTTTGGGCTAACCGCGACCCTATATGGGCTTTTTTTAATAATTTTGAAAGGAATTGCGCGGGCCTTAATAAAATGCTAAGCGGGTAGTAGTCCTAAATTTCTCACAAACAATCTCACAAACACAATCTCACAGCCTCCTTCTCCCTTCTCTCTCACCCTCCTTCCCTATCCCGCGAACAACACATCAACCAACAACGTCGACGACACATCGACCAACAACGTCGACGACACAACATCCAACAGGCCCCCCACGTTTCGAACCGACCACCACAACCCTCTCCTCCCTCGTTTAGAACCACCACCATAGCCCGCCCTCTCCTCCTCGTTTCGAACCGCACACCACAAGCCCAGCCATCTCCTCCCTTGTCTCTCGTATCTCCTCGCGAGCACCACTCGTCTGTTGCTCTCGTCGCTCGTCTCGTCGCGCGCACCACTCGGTCTCATTGCTCTCGCCGCTCGTCTCGTCGCGCGCACCACTCGTCTCGTCGCTCGTCACGCGCACCATCATCGTGCATCAACCTCGCCATCGCCGCATCCGCATCTATGGTTTGGTCGATTTAAGTTTTTATCATTTTTTTTGTAATTTATTTGTCACTTGTGATATTTTAGGTTTAGTAAAGCCATTTGTTTAGATCGTTTTTTTTCGTATTTTAGGTTTTTTATTTTATTTTATTTTGTGGAATTAATTTGATGTTCTTGTGGTGAAAGTTTGTGTATACTATTTTTGCTACGTTAAAGTAATTTCGTTTGTAGAATTTGTGATGTTCTTGGGTTTTTTGATATATTTACGAGTAAAAAAATGCAAAGAATTTTTTTTTTCAAAATTTTTTTTTTTAAAATTTTTTTTAAAAAAATGCAGCCCTTGCGTATCTCTCCACTAGTGTTAGGTTCTTCACTTCTTTGTGACAACTAACATGTAACAACCATAAGTCCATACCGATTATTGATTAGAGTCAATAAACTTAGACATTTAGTTAGTTAGTGACTTACTCACTCTCACTAAGTCACTATATAACAAAAAAAAGAGTTAAAAGATGACTTGAATTAAATAATTAGAAATTAAGAAATGAATATATGAGATTAGAATATTAGATATATATTACTTATTAACGAATAACTGATAAAGTGATAACATATTAGTGAATATTGATTAATGATTGATACATTAACGATCAGAACACACATAGGTCGAATGACTCAAATTAACTTGTTCGGTTTCAGTTCTTGCTATATATAATTCTAATTTATTACTTTGTCAATCACTATTCACTAACTTCACTAACTTGTTACCTTGTTAGTTGTTAATTGGTAGTTTGTACAAAGTAATAACTAGTAAATACAAAAATACTAAAATACAAATACTTATTAGCAATAACTGATAAAGTGATAACATATTAGTCATAATACAATGTTTGTGATTTTCTTGAACCTTTTTATGAAATCACTTGTATTTTTTCTGGTTCTGATTACCCCACTGCAAATCTATATGTTGAGAACATTGTTTTGATTGAAAGCCTTATGTTTTATGCTAAAAAAAATTTAACTGGTTCTATTCGTCTTATGGTTGATCCTATGTATGAAAAATTTAACAAGTATTGGGAGAATTATTCTTTGATTCTTACTATTGCTATCATGCTTGATTTTCGTTACAAAAAAAAAACTTTGTTCATGAGTTGTATGCTACTATTTATTTGCCCCAATAGCGTGATGCTAAGGTTAAAGAGGCTCTTGATGCCTTTACTGAGTTGTATACGTACTATGCTAGTACTTATTCTCATGTCCAACTCCAACCTTGTTCCACTACATCTTCTATGACAACCAGGTTTCCGATTCCTCCACTCCAAGTTTTGCAAGGTCGATTGCCCGTCCTTTAAGAAGGCCATCCTTGAGGTTGGCTATTTCTCGTGTCATAATTGATTGATTCTTTCTTGTTTGTGTTTGTTAATAGTTTTGTGATGCTATTTTATTTGCTTTTTTTTTAGAGTTTTAAGTGCCAATATTGCTGCTAGTAGGGGTATTTAATGTGATATTGAATCACATTTCACCGCCCCTCTTGCTCCACCTAACCAAGATGACCACTTTGATGTTCGCATATTGGAAAACCTATGTGGAGTTTATCCTATTTTGTCTTGGATGGCTAGAGATGTGTTGGCTATCCGCATTACATTTGTGGCCTCCGAGTCTTCATTTAGTATGGGGAAGAATTTTAACAAAATACCGCACACGTTTGTCGCCTAAAAATGTTGAGGCTCTTGTGACTTGCCAAAATTGGATCTATGGTTATTCTAAACTTGAAGATGAGGAGACTCTTTGTAACACCCCAACAATTCTCTTTTCCAAAATACCTTTTAATATAGAACTTAGAGAATTATCAAAGCATTATCGCCCGTGTGATAACGTATCGGCTTATTCAAAATTTTGCAATGGAAATAATAATTAAATAAACTTTGAAAATAAAACTTAGTCGACCCGAAAAGTCAACTCTAAAAAGTCAAACCAACATAAAGTCAAAAGTCAACCTCAAAAGTAAAAGTCAACCATAATAGTCAAAGTCAACTATGAAAAGCATAAAGTCAAAGTAAAATGTAAAGTCAACACAAGCTCTCCAATTCCCGAACCTATGATGCATCATCTTCAAACGTAATGGACGATGCACTATCGATCCCGAGAGACTGCTCACCAATTGGGTCATCACATGATCAATAAGGCATAGCCATGATAACACATACACACAAAGCACGTAATCAGCAAAGCTGAGTACTACATAGTAAATAAACATAATACCTAACATAATACTAATAAACATTTAAGTAGGAATAAATAATAATAATATAACATAGCAGATTACTTTTACCGAACTAAACTCCACAACTAGTAAGTTAATTAATTTAGATGGAATAGGCAATGGAAAGAGTTGTCCAAACCAAACCGGTCTTCAATTTAGACGACGAAGTACGGCGCGACTCGTACTCCCGACCTACGATATCGAGGAACCTTTTTAAATAAAAAATAGGACACGGTGATCAATCCGGTCCCAAGAAAAGCCATGGGCTACCACCATGTACTCCAACTCATACTAGTACAACACTTCAGACGTGCACAAGTCTAAAGCTATTGCTATTCACGTTCCACTTTAAATGATTAATAATTTATTTACTTGTTATGACTCACAAGTCGCACAAATAATATAATTATCAAAGATACATAAACTTCCATTTTTATCTTAGGATTAGATAAGGTGATCATCAACTTAACAATCCAAGAATTGTTCCAATATTAAATCCATAACCTTTTATTTATTTGTTGAACCAAGTCAACAACCAACCAACCTTTCATAGGTTAAATAACCAACTTACCAAATAAGGCCCTCGATCCTCATAAAGTAGTTAAAAAATCCAAAGGGAACAATGAATGATCCAATACGAACATATATAAATATTAATCCCTCATGTGAATTAATAAAATAAAGTTCCCAAATCTCATATGCTTGCATCAATATTCCATACAAACATAAGATCATCATCATAACCAACATGCTTCACACAACGGCATAAAACATGCAAATTCAATTGAATATAGATATCACATATGAACTAAAATAGTTCCCTATGCATGATACTACATAAATCCCATGCTTAGGACATGATACTAATCCAAGGTATGTACGTACCTATGTGTAGACAAAGTTTGAGGCCACTTTAACAAGCTTAAATGCCGTCTAAAGAAAATTCTCCGCCTAAAATAATCAAACATATCCAACATCAATAATGTAGACATTTCCAGCAATATTAAAATATTTTACATCCCCTTTAAAAGTGTTTAAAAACCTTTCCCCAATATTAAAAACTTAGGAAAATTTGTGAAACCACCTTTTATAATTACTTTTTTATGAGAAACCACCTTTTAAAAAAATTGGTTAATTAGCCACCCTTTTGGTTCTTTTTTTGTTGGGAAGCCACCACGTCGGAATGGGCGTTGACCTCGATTTTCCGACTTGACCATCGATTTTCCCCATTCTTCCCCATTTATCCCGTAACCCACCCTTCCCCTCGCATCCCCGTAACCCCCTCCCGCCTCGCAACCCGTCCGGCACACCCCCCGACCATCCTCACCCTCCCATCCCTAAGCCCCTGCTCTCCTCGCATCCCCGGTATCCCGTGTGGAAGAAATGGCGAAAAGTTGGAAAAAAAATGGCGAAAATATGATGATCAACGCCGGATTCGGCAAGTGGTGGCTTCCAACAAAAAAAAGAACCAAAAATGTGGCTAATTAACCAATTTTTTAAAAGGTGGTTTCTCACAAAAAATGATTATAAAAGGTGGTTTCTCACAAATTTTCCTAAAACTTAATTATTAAAGCCTCCTAGTATAGTACCACTATACTAGTTGTTAAAAACTCTTAAAAACTCCTAATTTGATCATAAAAACTCCATCAAAATTTCCCCGCAACTTATAATTTAATAAAACCCTTTTTAAATATACTTAAACACAATTATAATCATAAGAATACTCAATTTCATAAACTATAATATACTACCATGATTTTCCAACTTATAAAACACTAAAAATCCATGCTTTGATATTTAAAGCCCTAGTTTAAACATAACTATTAAATCTGAAATTTTAATTGCTTCATTACATAAAATACATAATCTTAGATTTATATTTAAATCATCAAACCATAACTTTAAACATAAACATATTAAAACAATTCTTTAAAACATAAACTTTGTATTGAAAATAACTTGAGGAGGAAGAAATAACCAAAGCAAAGAAGAGGAGGGAGGGACCCGGCGGCGGTCGGCGGTAAGGCGGCTACCGTCGACGGGAAGGGAGGAGGGCCAAAGAAAACCGAGAGAGGGGAGGAAGAAAATCGGGAGAGATAAAAGAATAGGGGGCCGAAAAATAGGGAGAAGAGAAGGAGAGAGAGAAAATAAGTGTATGGGGGAAAAATTTGGGGTTTTGGGGTTTATATAGTTTCCCTCTTTTTGGGCAGGAAAAGGTGTTTGGGTTTAAGTAATATTAAATGATTGAGTGATTTATGTAGATGGGTTCCTCTAAGCTAATTTAAATTCTCTTTACTAAACCAAAAGTGTATTTTAAGCTATTTAAATAATTTTTAAAGTATGACCCTGTTCTTTTGAACTTATTTTGACTGAAATTAAATTAAATTAAATTAAATTAACGAAACAAAAATTAAATTAACTGAAATTAAATTAAATTAAGTGAGCAGAAATTAAATTAACTGAACTAAAATTAAATTTATGATTATTATTATTGTTATTATTATTAGTAGTATTTATTATTTATTACTATTACTATTATTATTATTTATTATTTATTATTTATTATTATTTATTATTATTATTATTCTTTTTATTATTGCTATTATTATTATTATCATTTATTATTATTATTATTATTATTTATTATTATTATTATTTATTATTTATTATTCATTATTTAATATTTAATATTTTTTATTTTTTATTTTTTATTTATTATTTATTATTTATAATTTATTATTTATTATTTATTTATTTATTATTATTATTATTTATTATTTATTTATTTATTTATTTATTATTATTATTATTTATTATTATAATTTATTATTATTATTATTTATTATTTTTATTAGTATTTATTATTATTTATTATTATTATTATTCTTTTTATTTATTATTTATTTTATTATTATTATTATTGATTATTATTATAATTATTATCATTATTATTATTTATTATTATTATTCATTATTATTTATTATTATTATTATTTATTATTTATTATTATTTATTATTTTTATTATTTATTATGATTATTATTATTATTATTTATTATTATTATTATTATTATTTTTTATTATTATTATCATTATTATTTATTATTATGATTATTTATCTACTATTATTATTATATATTATTGGTAATTTATAATTTATTAATATTTATAATTTTTATTATTTATTTAATAATTAATATTATTTATTTATTACTTATTATTTATTTATTATTATTTATTATTATTATTAATTATTAATTATTAATTATTTACTATTTATTATTATTATTTATTATTATTATTATTATTTTTTATTTTTTTTATTTCTTACTTATTATTTTATTATTATTATTATTACTTATTATTTTTTTTATTTTTTATTTTTATTATTATTATTATTATTATTATTATTATTATTAAGTTGAACTTAACTGAACTGAAATTAAATTAACTGAACTGAAATTAAATTAACTTAACTAAAATTAAATTAAGTTAACTGAAATTAAATTAACTGAACTGAAATTAATTTAACTGAATTGAAATTGACTGAAAATAAGTCCAAAAGAACAGGGTCTATGACCATGTAAATGTTTTAATATTTAAAATCATTAAATAATTCCTTTGACTTTCAAATAGTCAACCTTTCAAAAAGTAAATCATTTAAATACTAAAATATATATATATATATATACATTAAAATATATTTATAAAATTTATAAAATTACGGGGGATTATACTCTTGAAGTTGTTAAAGATTCTGAGCCTAATGATATTGATTATGAATATATTCACTAGTGGAAAAAAATCATCCGCTCCTGTCAAAACACGCCTTCCGATCGGAAATGGACCGGAGCGGGTGGAGCCGCAACGGTTAAGAAAACTCAACTGATTCGGTTGTACTTAACTGATCCAGTTATAATTGAAAATCGGATCAGTTAGTACACTAACTGATCTGGTTTTCAGCTATAACCGGGTCAGTTAAGTGTACATTTGACTAAAAAAAAATAGACATAGATCTAACTGATTTAGTTTCTTGGTATGACCGGATCAGCTAGGTATAAAATTGATGAAAATTTGACATATATACGAATGGTCGAACATGTTTTTTTAATCTAAAATTATCTTCATAGTGATGTAAATTATTGAGGTTCTTTTGTAGATGTTATTATCTTTTTAAATTGAAGGTAACCAAATTTTAACTGTGTAATACCGTCACTGAAAAATTTGGTCGATGATTTAATAATTCCTTATCAGCGACTTTAGTATAGTTCTTTAACGATTATAAATGTGAATAAACCATCACTACTACAGAATTCACGATTTGCGTCTGATTATTTGCGTCGCACGAGAGATACGAAGTATTATGTTGTCAAGATATATCGCTAACTTTTATTTATTGAAGATTCTAATTAATTTCATGAGTTAATTCTGTCAATATATTTTGTCTAAGTTATTAATGGTGATTGCATATTCCATTTTTGACTTACTCATATGGCAAGTTGCATTGATTCTCATTTTTTAATTTTTTATATAAAAAAAGTTGTTTTAAATTATTAGAGGGTATCAAAGGGACACCACCCCTCCTCCCTTGGCTTATATAATAGAGATAAGGAAAACATAGTTATGTGGGATCTTATTGGATTCTTCACGTTATATATTTTCAAAAATGTCAACTTTTTATAATTTTACTCATACCTAATTAAAGATATAATTGCTCAAAGTTGTGCATTGACAAATGTACAAAAAGAAAAATAACAGAGGAAATATTTTTTTTTAAAAGTTCGAACTCGAATATCTTAAAAACTTATATGGCGTGGTCCACACTAAATTAGTGTGATCTAATGCTAGTACATGTTCTTTATGGCAAAAAAAATAACTATGTCAAAAATAATAAATTCAAAAGAGGAGTAGGTATAAATTGTAAAGAATGACTATGTGAGGAAAAAAAAGGTTACTATGATAAACTAATGTAAGAAAGGGGTGATCGTGTCAAAAAATCTATTACTACGATCACTATGTTAGATAATATTCCTCTGTTTCAAGATATTTGACACACTTCTCCGTCACGCTTGCTCATGCATCACTTTAGCTATCTCGCTATATATTAATAACTCGATTCCCTACATGTAAACATTATAAAAAAAAAAGTTGATATTTTGTAAATATATATATAGACGAATCTAACAAGATCCCATATGACTATATTTCTCCTTATGTAAAAATCACAAAACACGGTCTAAGAAGTAAGATGAGTGTCCGAATATCTGAAGCTCAAACTATGTCATCTATTTTGAAAGCGAGAATGTAATAAAATAGTGTAACCTAAAATTCTTAAAAGGTTAGTATATAAAAAAAAAGAATCACTATGTCATATGGGTGGTTTTGTCGACAATAATATTAGTGTACTCGAACTGTGTCTATGCAAGAGTACTAACACCTCGTTCTTTTGGATTCGAAATGAACTAATCGAACTTAATTTGTTTGAATTGAACTAGGCCGGATTAAACTTAATTGTACCTGAATTGAACTAAAACTGTGAGAGGAAATTAAATAAATCGAACTGAATTTTCCCGAACCGAAGCCCAATTTAATTTATCCGAATCGAACCGAATTTTCATTAATTCAAGAACTTTGTTGGAAAAGACCCATTAAAATAGCCATTTTGTTGGAAAAGACTTAATAAAAACTTTTTGTTGAAAAAGACCTATTATAATACTTTTCATTCTTAAGACTACTTCAACGTTTTCTAAAAAGTCAATTTTATGGCATTGACTTTTCTTCCCTCCCTTTTTCATTGAACGGACCAACCTATTTTTTGTATCCTAATCCCTTAACGCTACCAAACGCCTTCCTCTAGCTTCCCATCTTAAGGGATTAGGATAGGAAAAAAAAGATTGGTCCCATTTGATGGAAAAGGAGGGGAAGAAAAGTCAATGTTGGAAATCGACTTTTGGCCGAAAACGCTGAGTGTCCTAACTAACAGGAAGTATTATAATAGGTGTTTTTCGACGAAAAGTTTTTATTGTGCCTTTCCCAACAAAATATCCATTTTAATAGGTCTTTTCCAACAAAAAAGTTCTTAATTTAGTTCAAAAGAACCAAGCCTAACTCAATAAACAAACACAAGGACGAAAATCCATATTAAATTTCCTTGCACTATCTCTTATATTATATATAGTCAGTTATAGTCATCTTAAGACTACACTAACACAACCCTCTTGCGTGTGAAATTAATTACAAGCTACTAAACTACTACAAAAATACTACATTACAAGAAAGCGAGGAAATGAGGGTTGTTCTTCAGTCTGAAAATATGAAACAACTGAAAATTCCCACAATGAAAGCACGTAATTTGGAGGAATTTCAAAAGATAATTAGGGAATCCACCATAGCTGACATTATTCTCTTCTGGAAGAGGTATGAAAACTACTTCAACGTCGAAGGTTACCTGCAAGAAGCCATGGATAACGCTCAAGAAATCCAGAAAATTGTATGTTCGTCATTTTACGTTCTTTCTTTATCATGATTCTCTTCTTTACTCGTTTTATTTGCTTACTATTTGCATCATTATTTCGGTAGCAAATGATTTTATATTTGTGGGTCTTATTGGATGATGAGTACATTTTTCTACTCTTTCTTGCTGTTCACTGCTAAATGTAAGAACACAAATGATTTTTTTTTCTATTCTTCCTTTTACGTAGTCTGAATTTTGTTCCAAATGTATATAAAAATCAGAGGTTTTGATTTATATATATATATCTTTAAGTGAAGTCTTTAATGACATATTAGAATGAAACTTAAAAAAAATTGGTATAAAATACTATAAGCTTAATTAAGGTAATGGGTTAGTCGGTTAGAATTTATGTTGGATTTACTTCTGAGACAAAAATTTAGAAAAATGGTGGAAAGAGAAGGTTTAAGGTAATGGGTCAGTATTTATGATTAAGCTTATGTTTGACATTACTGATTACAAAAGAACTTTTGGGTCAGTATCATGGGATATTAATTTGATCGACTCTAAATTATTTTTATGTTGATTTCAGGTCCGAAAATTAGCCAATGCACCACAAGAAAATGGTCATTTGCAAAATGGTGTGCACAATGCGAATAACAACAATAATGCTAATAGTAATGGTAATGGTAATGGTAATGGTAATGTTGTATTCCACCCCACTTATGCTATTCAGAATCGGAATGTTGGTGGAAATAACAATGGAAATGGTGGTGGTGGCGGTGGCGGTGGCGGAAACGCTGATGGAGACGGAGTTGATGGGAATAACACAGTAACAATTTGGAGATACGATATGAACAATTCGCTCATAGAAACCATTCCATTGGGCTTATATGCACATCAATTTGGTAGTTGGGGTGCATTGGCCAATGCAGTATACCAACACTGGCTGCAGATAAACGTCTATGGCAATCCTAATGCCAATGCTAACGCCAACGCCAACGCCAATGCTAATGCTAACGCCAACGCCAACGCCAACGCCAACGCCAATGAAATTGAGGTAAGAGTCACGCATCCTGGCAATTGTTGGCCGGGAGGTATTGCTATCTTTGGACGACGTAATGGTGCAGGTCGATTCACTTTCTTTAATTGGCGTGCTCATGCGTGGGAGACTGTCAGAGTGCCATTGAATTGTGTTCTAGTATATGAGTTTAATGTTGGAAATGGTAACTAGCTAGTATAGTCTAATGCATAACTTGCAAATTTCAGTATTTTTTTTCATTTTGGTACTGGGAAGATTTAGTAGATTCTGTACAGATGAAAATGCTTCTCTAGTAAAGTATAGGATAATGCACGTACGTCATTCATAGTTGTATCATTGTATGCATCATATCAGTTTTTGATTTTGATGGTGATACTGATATGGATTCTTCTTTCTGTATGTTTTACAAGATTCATATATGAAGATGGTTTGATTGATTTATATGATTTTATCCACTCCATAATAGTTGTGGTATTATTGTATTAAACAAGATATACTGTTGATTAGTTCTAGTTAGTAAGTACTTTGTGCCTCTGTATATAACTAGTATTTCCTCCGTTCCATAATAAGTGAAACATAGGGTTTGGGCACAAGATTTAATAAACATCACTTTCAAAAGCCAAAAAGTCACAAAATACCCTTAAAAGGAGGAGAGAAAAAACCACACGCCAAGTTTGTGATGGATCTACTGTCGTTTTGTCATCATTTCTTTTTTCCATTTAAGGATATGTTTCACTTATTTTGAAACGTTCAAAAATACAAGTGTTTCACTTATTATGGAACGGAGGAAGTATCGTATTTGAGGAGTTGAAAGCATGTTTACTTTTTTGACGAGAGACAGTGAAATGAAATGCCAAAATAAACAAATTTTGGCTCTAAACTAGCTTTCTCCATGTTGGCGCTACAATTCGTTTGCTAGTACCAACTTTTTTGCTAAATATTATCTCCGTTTCACAATACATGCGCGCATTTCTTTTCACGTATTTCAAAATACTTATTTAAACATCAATATCTCTAATTGCGTATAAGGAAAAAATTATAAAAAGTTTATTTTACAATTATAAGTATATATTTATCTAAAGCGGGTAAATGATATATATACTTAGTACGCTAATCATCGAGACCCGCAAACCTTTCATTTTTCATTAATCCGTCGGATCAGGTGCTCCCGTAGAGCACAGTGTGTACTTGTGCTCCCACAATATAAAATAGAACATTTACGAATACAAAACGAACATTTACGAATACAAAACGAATATTTTACTTCAACAACAACAAGTCATACACTCATGGCGTTCTCTTCCTCGATTTCTTCAACCTCCGCTAATGGCGTCTTCTCCAACACATTGTCTCGCTCTCATATCAAACTCTCCGGGATTGTTTCTTCCTTCTTCGACTCGTCCTTCTCCTCTCCTCTCCCAAGGTTTTTTCTTTTTATTGCATTTGATTCGTACGTTGAAGATTCTAATTTCATCTATTATGCAATTTGACCTTGTTTTATTGTTCATTTGTGGAGATTGATTATTGATTTGTTTTTTTTTTGATAATTAGTTGCTTTTCATTACTAGTTTAAAGGCTTGGAACAAGTACATCCAAATAATCAATTACAAGCGGAGACCCATTTTCGTAGGCCTTATACCGAAAACTAATGAATCAAAGCATCGGACTTGGAACATGGCCCAACTTACAACCAGGGCTAGAAACTCATCATTCCTATCTAAAGCCCCGTTTAGCCAATGAATCGCCACACGATTCTTCGCTTCTTCCTTTGTGCAAAATAACCACATCACCCTTCAAAGTTAAGCTCCTTATGAAGTTGAGGATGAAGTTCAAAATCCACGGCCCCACGAAGACTCATTGCTCCACTTGATCGCATTAAGCGAATCGATTCAATGCAAAACTTTGAGCTAGAGGTTCGATCACGGCTCGAGATGAATCTTGATAGCGCGATGGATTGCGAGAATTTCAGCACTATTTATTTCCATGGTGGGAATAGGTGAAGAGAATAAGCAAATGAAGTTTCCATCATGATCACGGAGGACACCCCTATTGCCGATTTTGCTCGGAATGGATGAAGCGAGGCATCCACATTCCACTTGAAAGTATTCGAGGGTGGGGGGGGGACCATTCCGTTGCGAACAAGATCGAGGGGGTGGGGGCGAGGTGCAGCCGGTGAAGGGGCGCCATAGAAGGCGTATGGGTTTTCCGATAATATCGTCGATGAGTATGGAAAAGGGTCCATCCAACCCTTAATCCACCAACTTAATCTCAAAAGAATAAGATCTTGTAGCTGCGGTAATTGAGTAGATACATTCTCAAATAGTTGAGCATTCCTTTCCCTTCCGTATTGTCCATAAAATGATGAAAAAACTTGCAGCCCATACTTTCTTAAAGAAAGCCCCTTTATTTGGAAAGCACCATTGTTCAAAAGCATCCTTTAAAGAAAAGGGAGATACCCATGAAAGCCCCCACAAATGCATCCACCAACACCATAATTCTCGAGAGAGATCACAATGGAGGAAGAGATGTTTGAATTTTCTTGATGAATCTTACAAAAAACGCACAAAGAATGCTCGAGATGGGAATAATACCAAGTCGCACCCGGCTTAGCTTTGGTATTCAATCTACCAAGGATAGAAAACCATGTGAAGATCTCGATGCGATAAGGCACGAGACCACGCCAAATGCCTTTCACAAAATCGAGATGATGATGGCGGCGGGCTTTAGCCGGCTCTAGTGAACAAGCCTTTACGAGAGAAAATTTGCCAGCTTTATCAGGAGTCCAAATAAGAGTATCCACCCCATCCGGTAAAAGAACAACCCTCCTAAGCAAAGACTTAAGGGATGCACTTTCCTGTGAATCATGAATCCTAAAAGCTCTCTTCCATATGATAGGCTCCATTGCCAATCATTCCCATCCCAAAACCGCACGAGTTAACCAATGCGTTTGGGGAATTGGGTGAGTAAATAAAGGCGGGGGCAAACCGATTTGAGAAGGAGATCACCCACCCAAAGGTCGTGCCAAAAGAGAACACTACTTCCATCACCAATTTTCTTCCTAACCAACGTGAGGAATGAATTTTTTGCCACATCATGATTAAATATAGTATTGCAAATATGTTTCCATGGACCCCCCTTTTTAGGAGGTGGAGATTATGTATTGAGAGGGAAGAATCGTACCCGTATTTGGACATGATCATGTTTTGCCATAGAGAATTAGGCTCATGGAATAGCCTCCAAACCCATTTAAAGAGTAAGGCCGTGTTTTTGTCATGAAGGTTGCCCCAGTTCAAGCCCCCATATTGCTTGGGGAGTTCAAGTGTATGCCACGCAAGAAGAGGAAGCTTCTTCTTCTCCGATTGAGCACACCAAAAAAATTGCCTTTGAGGCTTTATGATTTTTTCCACCACTCCTTTCGAATTGGAAAAAGGGACATATAATAGAGCGGGAGGCTAGATAAAGAAGCCTTCAAAAGAGTTGCTTTTCCTCCAATTGAGAGGGTGGAGCTCTTCCCGGGATGCCAATTTCTTTTCCATTCTTGAGATAATGGGATCCCAAAGATTAATGCGAGAACAAGCGCCACCAATAGGGGAGACGAGGAATGTAAAGGGCAAGGTGCCGGTTTTGCTGTAAACAAGGATGCCGCATTATGTATTCAAGAATCCGAAACATTGATGCCAATTAGAGAGCTCTTATGGAAGTTGATTTGTAGACCGGAAGTAAGCTAGAATACAACAAGAGCCATCTTGATGTTTGCCAAGAATTCAATTTTCGGGGGACAAAAAATGATGGTATCATCGGCATATTGGAGGTGAGATATTTTGATCCCTCCACGACTTCCCTCCACGCTCTCCCATAAAGCAAGCGCCGATGCCTTTTGGATGATGAGATTAAGAGGTTCCACAACAAGGTCAAAAAGGAAAGGTGATAGAGGATCACCTTGCCTTAGACCTCGTTGTAATTTAAATGGAGGAGAAGGCGATCCGTTGATAAGGATCGAGGCCGAGGCGGACATAACACATGATCTAATCCAATTTCGCCATTGAGATGGGAAACACAATTTCTCAAGAGTCCAATCTAGGAAGCTCCATGAGACACAATCCAAAAGCTTTATGGAAATCGAAGCTTCAAGATAGTGGCCTCGGTTTTGTTTCGCTTACAAGATTCAATGAGTTCACTTAAGCAATTAGAGCACCATCGAGGATTTGCCTACCCTTGATAAAAGATGATTGTTGAGGCCCAATGAGGGAGCTAATAGCCTTTTGGAGTCCCTAGCAAGAAGCTTTGCAACAATTTTGTACAAACAACCAACCATACTAATTGGTCTATAGTCTTTGAATCCACTTGGAGTGACCACTTTAGGGTTCAATGCAATGAAAGCGTTGTTACAACCACGAGGAAGGCAAGAGGATGAGTGGAATTCATTAACCATGTCATATATGTCCCCTTTGATAGATTCCCAGACACTTTTAATGAATTTGAAATTAAACCCGTCCGGCCGGCGCCTTGTTCTTTGTCACAAGAGGCTACTTGCATCGTCTACCTCCCGATGAGAAAATGGAGCTTGGAGGAGGATCCTTGCTTAGAGTCTAGCTTCGAAAATTAAGATCATCGAAGGTAGGGCGAAGGAAGTGGTCCTCTTTGAAGATCTTAGAGAAAAAGTCTATAGCTTCACTCTTCATCTCATCCGGATTATCAATTATGCGGTCTCCAATAGCAAGATGTTCAATCGGATTTTTCCTACGCCCGAATGGAAGCTAGCACATGAAAATACCTCGTGTTTTTATCCCCTCTTTGATCCATTTTGCTCTTGAATTCTGAGCCCAAAATGCTTCTTTGCGTTTCATCCAACGCCATAAATCCAATTGTGCAGATTTTCTCTCGTTAATCTCATGATCATCAAGTCTTCTGTCATTTGCTATCATATCGAGATTATGAATTTTATTTTCGAGATTTGAAATGTTGGAGTCAATTAATCCAAACTCATTGACATTCCATTCTTTGAGAGAATGCTTGACTTTTTGAAGCTTTGCAGTCAGGGGCAGGCCAGTGGACTCAGACCAAGTCTTCGAAATTAGTTCCAAGCATCCAGTGTGGGAGAGCCAAGCATTAATGAATCTAAAGGGATGGGGCCCCCAATTTCTTTGCTTTGATTGCACTAGAAGAGGGCGTGATCGAGATAAGGAGCGCTTTAAGGATTGATGATCGATTGGGGGAATGCGAGACCCAATGATGAGATACAACACGGTCCAGCTTGCTTCCTCGAATGGCCATGGAACCAAGTATATTTCCCATTGGCAATCGAGATCTCGATAAGTTGAAGGTCCCGCAAAATATTTTAAAAGCATCTCGCCTTTGTTAGAGTATATGAGTTGACTACCTCTATCCGATGCATCTAGTGTGTCGTTGAAATCCCCAGTAATAAGACATGGAAGTTGCAAAGAGTGATGCAACCGAGAGAGATCATCCCAGATCAAGGCACGAGCATCAGGATTGCATGGATTGTAAAGATTGATAATGCAACATTTGAGATTGCAAGATGGGAGACTACCTAAATGAGAGCAATCCAATTCTTATCACGACTCACCGATTCAAAATTGAAAAAGAATTCTTCCATATTGAGATTAACCGCGGGACTTACCAATTGAAGGGCATGAGAACCATTCGAATTCGTCATCCTTCCACAGGGAGCTTATAATTCTAGGATTAATGCTATCCAATTTCGTTTCTTGAACAAAGATCATGTCAGGATCATGAGAGTGAATCAATTTGCGCAATGAACTACGCTTTATTTTTGCCCCAAGGCCACGAATATTCCATGATAGGAGGATCATTAAAAATTATTTGGGGGAATGAGTTGGGGAAGCGGTTAAGCATCCCCACGATTAGCGCTCCAATTGGATTTTTTGGAGCCTAAGAATTCCTTCAATTTGTCTTGAAGAATGGAGATTGGGCCATCAAATCTCAAACCCAACTTTTTGGGCTAGGTCCATATCTTTGCAACAGATATTTCGCAAAGACCATTCATACTTCTTTGAAGATGAGGGAAGCTTGGAGGTAGGAATTTGATGTTTGGAGGAATTCAGTTTCCTTTTTTGAAGTTTCCTGGTTTTTTTCTGAATATGGTCCAATTTGATGTTGGGGGGGATATTTTGATCATAACCTGGAGGAAATAATGGGCCGGATAGAGAGGAGGACGAAGTGGTAGAGTGGGAAGGTCTAATCAGTGCTTTAAATCTCGTTGTTAAGAGGGTTGGGAGAGTTTAGTTTTGGGCTTGGAGAATTTGAACACATTGGTCTGGGCTTCTAATGGCCAAATGGATCCGGTGACCATGAGAGATGCTTTCGGAAGTGATGGGTGCGTTGGAAGGAGGAGAGGTTGGGCTTTGTTAGGAGGTGCCGGGGAGTAGAAGATGATTGGATTGGTTTAATGATGGGGTCATTAAAGGGGGGGACAACAGGGCTGGTTTCAATAATTGAATTCCCACCTAGGAAGTTGTTGCAAACAACCTCATTATTGTGATGATTAGGATTTTTTTCAAGATGCCCAGTGGGAGAATTAATGTGGCCCCCATGATCCGACTTTTCGACAAACTCCTTGGATTGTGAAGGGACTGATTTGAAAGGTGAATCCTCGTCACTTGGCGGCGCCCTCGGAGGCGGCTCCCGAGCAATGGCTGGTGAAAGTGGGGAAGGTGGGACAACCCGAGCCGGCTTTTTAGCTCTTTGTGGTGGGCTAAATTCGGATATACAAATTTTTGATTGCTTATCCTCAATTACCATAAGCATTTTGCAGTTGATAAAAAATAGGCAATCAGTGATTAGGCAGATTTTGGCGCAATCAAATCCAGAGTATTCTACAGATAAAACCTGTCTGAACACGCTGCCAATGTCAAAAAAAATTCTCATAGCTCCACCCAATTAGTGGGACTCCATAGACATTGATCCAAGCCTCCCTCCACAAGACGCCAATTACGTCATTGACATTCTTGATATTCAAGAACCATCTTTCTAACCATTTGCTCTCGAACATTGCCTTTTTGTCCTCAAAAGAATCGAAAATGATTAGGCGACGGAGACCCCCCATAGGCTTTATCTTTAAACAAGAGACGTTTTCTGCTAAGATTTGATCAAGAATCTGATTTGAGGTAAGGTGAGAAGCTGCTGTTGCTACCATACTCCTTGCAAACATCTCGTCATTCTCAGAAGTTTTTGCTCCCTTGATGAAGATCATCTCCTCACCATCATCATCTTTTTTAACTTCAAGTTCATCTCTTATTCTCTCTGTTTCCACACTGAGGGTACGAGAGCTCATTCGGCGTGCCATAGTTGGTTCAAACTTAAAGCAATCAGGTTATGGGTCATTTTCTTAGGGTGGTAGAAGATGGATAGATTTTTCAATGCTAGGTTGGGGGTTAGGATGAATGTATTGAGTGTTTTGAGGGGTATTAGGGATGAGTTTTATTGCAAGGGGGATTACAAGGCGTCTCTATAGGATCTTGTGGTCTCTAAGGGGGCCATAGGGATTTTTGGGATGTTGTGGAACTGGATTTGGATGGGAGGTTGGGTGGGGATGGGGTAGAGAAAAAGAAGGTGGTTGTATGGATGGAGTTGGCCAGTCACGCTTAGCAGAGAAAACACACAATTGATGATGGTCAAACCTCTTCCCTTTTTTATAGCGAATAGCATTTGTAAGGGATGCATGGTGGAGGAATTGAACAAAGGCTTACCGAAGCACACGTTTGGGTCTAAGGTTTTGAGGTATGAAAATGTTGGTGATTTTTCCGTATTTGGAGAAGATTTGGTTCAGGTCAGGGATGGAAATGTTTGTTGGTAGATTATCTATGAAACAAGTTCTAGAGGTTAGGGATGATGACTCTCTTGGTCTTCTTCTTTGCACTGTCTTCCATTGGAAGGGTTTTTTCTCTCTATAGCTCCTTTCACCCTCTCTCACTCTAGACTCCATTGAAACGCCTTATAACCACCTATTGATTATTGATTTGTATTGTGTGTTTAATTTATGTAATTATTTTGTGATTCGAGGTTGTTACTGTGCATGTGAGGTAAATTGATTAATTAATTTGAGTAAAGTTGCTTTTGAAAATAGTACATTTGTTTATCGAAAATAGAATAATTTTCACGAAAAATAGAACATAATTTTCTACTGAAAAATAAGCTTAAAACGAACATTTGTTGAAATAGAACATTTGCTTATTGAAAATAGAACAATTTTTACAGAAAATAGAACATATTTTTTTTGAAAAATAAGCTTAAAACGAACATTTGTTGAAATAGAACATTTCCTTATTGAAAATAGATCATTTTTTTTACGGAAAATAGAACATATTTTTTTTTTGAAAAATATGCTAAAACAAACATTTGTTGAAATAGAACATTACTCATCGGAAATGGAACAAATTCACTGGGTGCATGATGCGCACCGTGCTCCTGGGAGCACAATAAAATTTTCAATTTTTCATGGTTAAGAAAAATATTAGAAGCTCAACATGCACATAAACCATTTTTTGGTTGTTGACACTTGACAAATACTCTAACAAGGGAACTTCACAGTATGCCAGTATATTAAAGCCCTATTATGTAGTAGTACAATTTTCTCTATTAATGTTTTAACGTAAATAGAATGAACCATGTTTTCTCAACCAAAAAGTGAAGCTTACGGTTAGAGCTCAAATTTGGTTTCCATATATATTCTAGATCTATCACTCCCAAGTCTCAACCCTGGCGGATGTATACAGGGAACAATACTTTTCATCGATCATGGCAAGAGAACCAAAATTGTGTCCCTAGCTAGTAGTTACTACCCTAATACGTTAAATATTAATTTAACGCCCCTAGGGCGTTTGTTAGCAAAATCCTAGGGTCTAGACATATATTGGTCCCACTTGTAATTGCTTTTTTATTTTATCCTAGTTCCCTAGTTTTTTGGTTCGCATGCTTTTTTGTTGTTATTTTAAACTCGTGGCCCCTCCTCCTTTGTTTTTCTTTGGACTTGAATGACACTTTTACGGTTTGCCCTTCTAATGACCAGAGTTGTTCCATTAAGGATGATTAAGATGCGAATCGAGTGTGATAATACTCGAGCTTGACTCGATCTCAAAAACTCGCGAGCTCGAAAACTCAAGCTTGAATTCAACACGAAAATCTGAAACTTGAGCTCGGCTTCATCTTAGTTCAAAGTTGGGTTGAGCTCGAAAAAATGATTTAAAGAATTAATGTAAAGTATATTGTTAATAAAATGGGTTTTTCTATGATATACCCCTGTTTTTTTAAAATTATATAATGTACCCTCTAATGTTTTTTAATTCTACATTGTACCCTATGTTTTTTAAGTTTTTCTACATAGATGCACTAGTGTGTAATAATGAAAACGGACGTTAAACATTTTTGAATTCCCACCCAAACCCTCCCCACCCTCCACCCCGGCCCTCCAATTTTCGCCGATTTTTAGGAACGCCCTTCCAAGATCTCGGATCGAATCGCCGAGACCCCCTCCCCTCTCCTCCACCGCATCCCTCCACCCCCTCCCTATTAGCCCACCTATCCCTCCCCTTCGATTTCCCGCAACCCCAACCCCCCTTCGATTTCCGCAACCCCCACCCCTCCCCTTCGATTTCCGCCAACCCCACCCCCTCCCCTTCGATTTTCCGCAGCCTCCCCCCCACCCCCTCCCTTCGATTTCCAAAGATCCCCTACCCCCTCCCTTCGATTTCCGTTGCCCCCCCCCTCCCTTCGATTTCCGTTGCCCCCACCCTCCCCTTCGATTTCCGCGGCCCCCACGATTGAATCCAGGTTGATTTTTATAAAAACATTGGTGGTTGCGGCGGTATGGTGGTTACGGGGTGGAGGACTTGGTCGGGGGCGGTCATGGTGGTTGCGGAGGTGGAAGGCGGGGGTGGGGGGGCTGAGGCTAGGGGGGCTGGCAGGGGAGGGGTTGAGAGAGAAGCTTCATAAATGCAAAAGAGATAACGGTAAACGTTACGTTCATTTAACGTAGGGTGTCTTATGTAGAAAACTTTAAAAACACAGGGTACAACGTAGAATAAAAAAACATTAAAGCGTATTATAGAATTAAAATAAAACAGGGGGGTATATCATGTAAAAATACTAAAATTGAACTTACATCAAAATAAACAAATGTCTAATATAATACAAACGTAACATAGTCGAAATTTTTACAAACTTTTAAAGTCAAAAACCAAGTTACTCAACTTATTAGTATATGGAGCCGAGATTTAACCGATCGAGCCAAGTAGCCTCATGAAGTCTAGTCTCATAAGTCATAATCCCTAGTCCGGTAGTCCCATGGTTCCATGTCATCTAAGTGGTGTATCGTTTCAATCTATCTATATAAATTTATTAAAAAGCTTTCTTAAGAAAACTTCTAATCAATGAACTATGCAACATTAGATATCGATCGACATGAAAATATTAATAACCCATGGCATGGTTGTGGCCTAATAACTAGTTATTTAAATTGTCGGTATAGTCTGTTGTGATTCTTCGTAGATTTCGCTTCTGTCAGTTATATATGCGCGCCACTTCAGGCGCCTCTCTCTCCAATTAGGTTCTTCTTTGGTAAACGACATTCTTATTCTTTTTCTTGTTGAATGTCCAATTGTTTGTTTTTTTGATAGGAGATTGTCGAATTGTTGATCATTGGTTGATTGATTACCCAAAAAACAATTTGGAAAACACTCCAAATTGAATTGTTGTTGTTTTGGAATGGTAAAGATCAAATTTTTGAAGTGAAAATTGGCAGCGAGATGTGAAAAGATGGAAATTCATGTCAAGTATAAAGCCACCATTAAAGACCCTGGAATTTCCGGCATTTTGAAGATGGTAATTTTTTTTTTCTATTAGGTTTTTGACAATATATTTTGTAGGGTTTTATGTTTTGATGAATATTCATTTCTTTTTTTGCAGACTCTTGATGAATTTGAATTTCTTCCAAGTGATCCCACTTCGAGTGCCCGAATTCGAGCTGCTTTTAAAACAATCAAATGTGATCTTCTAATCCTTGGTTAACATTTCACTATTTGTTAATTTACCTTTTTTTTTATTATTAGGATATATCTTAGATTTTTGTTAAGAATCAGTTGTGCTGTGCATGATATGGAGCAGTGGCTATTTTGGTTTGGGTATGAGCGATAAATGCTTAGTTTAAAGAACACAAAGTTGGAAGAAAACTAGTTTTGTAGTCCGTGCAATGCACGAGTTTTATAGTGAAATTGGTTTATATCTTGTGCAATGCTCCAAAATGAGTTATGTCAAGGAATGAAAACAATCAATTGGGCTTTGATTACTTAATTGTAGCTTAAGATAGATAAATTAGCACGGGTTGGACAATATTAAAATGATGGTAGTGACAATGTAAATAATGATGAGGTTTAGAAAGATGTGTGCGCGGTAATAATGTCATTATTGTTGCTTCGAGCTTCTTCTTCTTTGATAGGTACATTTTCTAGAGTTTAGAGGTCTTGAGTTGAAATATTGTTTACTTCGTTTTTTTAAAGGAGAAGTAATCATGTCAAAATTATTGTCAAAGTCATGATGTGGCACCATGTCAATGCCAAGAAGGAGGATCCACGTGTGGGAGTTTCATGGTAGACAACACCTTTTAAAAAGATAGTATAGATAAGGGAGACAAAAGAATTATCGGATGGGAAGAGTTAAATAGAGTGCAAAGTATAAAGAAATTGCGTTTAGAGGACCATATGCAATAAGATAGAGGTTAATGGAGGAAGAGCAGTTATGTGGAGTATATACAAGATATGTCACATGGTTCATGTAATGGACCCCATCTTTTGGGATTAAGGCTCTATGATTGTTGTTTGTTGGGTCACGTGTAGTTAAATTTAGAAGCTTGGTCTCAATATTTGTGTTAGCATTATTTGGACATAGTGATTATGAAGTGGAAAGTATCATAGTTCGAAAATGCGGTTTCGGTAACGATCACGGTAACGGTCACGGTGACACGGGAACGGGGATGATGCGGTTGTCTTACCGCCAAATATCGGCTTAAACCATGAGATATCCCTAGAATCCGCCTAAAACGCATTTTTTTTACACCTTTACGATGCGGGTAATATCGGTTCGGTAGATTTGAAAACCTTTACAACACGGGCGATACGATACGATGCGGCCTTGTTTTGACACCATGGAAAGTATTGGCATTCCCATGATATGGAATGTGTGTGTGTGGGGGGGGGTTTGAGTGGTACACTCGGTGAACGATGATATACAAAGGTTGATATAAGTATGCTTCATGCTGAATAGTTCTTATTACAATAAGATGCTCGACATTACAAACAATCTCATAGTGAGTTGGGACCTTTTGTTTTGCCCCATGGAAGAAGTGATGTAAATTTGTCATTGTTGGATTATTGGCAATGCTTGGAGTTCTTTCACAATGCCTCTAATCTCTATCGCCTCCTCTCCATCCCTTGTAACCGTATTAGAAACCTACAATTTCTCTCTTTATCGCTTGTAAATTGTATTTGAAAATTAATGGTTCAGGTTGTAGTTCGTAAACTCAATGCCAATGATAAATTTGAATTCTATTTGAAGATAAAGCTAAGAACTTCCTTGTGGTGTATCAGCCAGTTTGTTGGATAGAGTTGTTTCTTGTGTGTGCATTTTGCTGTATTTCCCACTAGAGCAGATCAGGGTTATCTCACCTACTTTGTCTGTGGGATAAAATATAATGATTGATGTTTTTTTCTTATCTTGAAAACTTAAAGAGAGTAGCCAGATAATCAGTTGAAATGCAACAATTGTAACAGGAAGAGTTGCTAGGATACTTTTTTTTGGCTGTTTTTTAGTTCTATTTTTGAGCAGTTGGCAAAACAGAATTTAGCTTGACTGTAGAGCCATTAGATGTTATTGATAGGCTATCATAGTCTTATTAAGTCAATCTAAATATTGTGAGTGATTTCTTTCTACCTCTTCTCTTTTACAAGTTACAACACATGGCCAATCCAACTTCGTAGTTTGTATATATTGTGTCCCCTGTCGTGTACTATGAACTTTTGTAAGTTTTGGAGGGAAGGGTGAATGTGTGTTGTCTCTACTCTCTAGCACTTAATTGTAAATCTCTATTCTCTAGTGGGCTCCTGGGTATGGATTTCTTTTTTAGGTTTGATAGTGAAGAGCTCATGTACCCAATGCCATCTCGTAGGCATGATATGTTGTGGGATTGTGTGCATGGTTCAGGAGGAGGTTGACATTTCATTGTGTTAAAATATCATTTTAAAGTCCTTTGCAAGTGCTACTAAGCATGATGCTACTCTCCGTCGCAAATTAAGTGCTACATATTGACCAAAATGCTCTCACATATTTGGTCAAAATTTAGCACTTGAGTTGGAGGTAGTACTTTGACTACTTTCCAGTAATCTTTTTTGAAATTGATGCTCCTTGAATGGACAAATTGTGTTGGGTATTTTACCTGGCTACTTATTTGCAGTCTAATTGTTCAGATCACAGAGGCTCCAAGGAGGCACCAAGTAAACCAGCATTGCTTAATTTGTTCAAGGTTCTCCTATTTCAACAACTTATTCCCCTCGCCGAGATGATCTTACCACGAATGTTGCATTAAGGTTTTTAGGAATTTTGCTAATGAGTTCACTTCTGCAGCAAGTTTATTCTCCTCATTCATTTCGATGAAATGTCCGGCGGTTTATTATTTTGTGGATGTGAATCCTGAAGTTTTTAGTTTTTGTAATACTTCCCTTCAACTGTTTGGAAGGTGTTATCTCGATGCCTGTTGTATGTTTTGCAGCATGAAGGATCAGATGGATATATATTTGAATTTGAGACATTCAACTCCAGGGAATTTTGTCGAGATTTTTTGTGTAAGCAGCGATTTAGGCATGCGTTATTTTATCTGATTCTTTTCCATTAATTTGTGTGGTAGTTAGAATTTGCAACTTTGCCATCATGAGCTATTGCTATAAATCAAAACATTACTCTACAGGAAAATAAGATAATTGCACACATACATGTATTTTTAAATGGCTAACATGCAGTATGTGGATAAAGTGATGCTGGATCAAGAATGCATGTAAGACCTAGTTGTCACGTAGATGATACTTCCTCCTTTTTTTAATTGCAGCATGTGCCCTTAGCATGCATTTTAAGGAAGACAGTAGAGTAGCTAAACGGACAAATTTACTAAAATAATTTGAACACGGATTACCTAACTCGTCCCTCTTATTGGTGTTTGAATTATCTTAGTAAGTTTTTCCATTTATCTGCTCTTGTATCTTCTTTAAAATGCGTGCCAAGAGCACATGTTGCATTAAAACAATGGAGTATGTTTGAAAACAGCACAGATTCATAATTTTGTCAGATAATATGAGAACTACAGTAACTCAGTTACTGAGTCATTGATGCATTACTTGTAGCCAATATCTCTGTTTAGGTTGGCTTTTTCGTCACTTATATCTGTGTGTATACTTTTATTTCAACTTCCTAGGATGTTAGGAATTGCCCGTGTTAGTAATGCATTTTTCCTTTCGAAAGCATCAGTTGTACGTATTTGTGATTGTGATAGGACTATGTAAGTAATAAGTAAGACGCCTGTTTTATGACTGAGATTTATACTTCCTTTATCTCTTTGTTCTTTCGATTTGGAATCTTTCTTAAGAGACGAAAAAAGTCGAAGTAAAAGAACTAATAAAAGGTAGAGGGAGTAATAAATATAAACTCCCAATTATATGAGTTTCTTGACTATAAAGGAGAGCTTCACATTATTGTTGTTTGAACCTGAATGTTGACTGCCCTCTTTCTTATATTTCAATTTAATGAGACATAATATCTGTTCGTTCTTTTATTTGTAAGTAATAAAGGTCTTTTTGATCTTCATGTTTAACAATGATTGTTTATGGCAGACAAGCATGTAGGCATTCCCAAAATGGGAATTCAAGAATCTGCTGTTAGGCAAGCATGTAAGCCGCATGCAGATGATTCTGAAACGGGTTCTCAAAGATCTATGAGCAAGTGCTTCAATAAGAAACCAAGCACAGCAGAAGCAGAGGAGAAAATTAAGCTTTTGCTACAAGATAGGTAACAAAATTTTGCTTATCATCTGTGTTTCACTGTTTTGTGCCTACTTGAAAGTTGAACCCGAGTTGCTTACGGCTCATGTATGAATGAAATAACTGACTGTTATGATGAAGTTTGAAATCTTTTTGGCTTATTTAAAGAGATGAGTGCTTGTCTTTAATCTGTTATATACTTATATGAGAAGTTTTCATCTTCATTTTATTTTATTTTATTTTGGTTCTGTAACTCTAAGAAGAGCTACTGTAGTTTTTAGATGACATAATTATATTACTGTGATTGCTCATCTCAGCTACTAGCACAGGGTGCCAGACATTTTTAACGAAAAAATCACCATAATACTCAAGCTGTAAATCATATTCTAAGCATTTCACTGTACTGGGGTACCAAATTCTGTTAAGCTCATTTTATGGATAACTTGGCAGGCACTTTTTTGGATATTAAGATGCTAAGAATCAACTTAGCTTGGACAGATTATAGTGCAAAATGGAGAAATTGAGGGAAGAAGATGAACTTTGGTTGATTAATAACTGAAAATACAGCAAGTAACCGATATTCAAGCTTTCAAGAGGCTTGATTCTCCCAATTGAACTCTTAAAAGCTCATCCACTTTCTCATCTATTTTCAACATGCTTTCTTCTTTCTTATTACCAATATATATAGAGTTATAAGACTTCTTTCCCTAAGAAACTTCTAACCTATTCCTCAAGCTAACTAATAAAGAGACTCCCTAAATTACCCTTACCCCCTAAATATCGATTCATAGCATAAGATCATTATTTCAATAATGAAATTACATTACATGAATGGAGGTGAGAACTTTTTCTTCAGTGTTTGCTATATTCTTACCCTGTAAATTAATCAAGCTATTTAAACTGTGCTCCAACCACCTTAAGTGCTGCTGTACCTGTCAACCCGCACCTTGCAATGCAAACGTAAAAGGCTTTCTGATCCCTACATTACCAAAATCTTGGTCCACACGTTCCATCCTCAGAGAATAATGCTGTGTTTGGTCTTCATAGGTGCAGCTTGCATATTAAATTCTTCACATTCTTAACTCTTAAGGAGCTTACACTTATTGTTTCATGATGGAATATTGTAAAAAACAACTTGAAGTGTGTAGATGACCAGATATCCAAATATTACATACAAATGCCATTGGATCTCCTGTCTAATACATCTTTTTATCTCCTTATGCCATGAGGAATTATGGTCGGCATGAAACTGTGTTATAAATTTCCCGTCAATGCAATTTTTTTTTGTACACCAAACTATTTTAGGGAGTAGTGATTTTTTTTGAGATTGAATTCCGAAAATTAACAGAATTATGTTTTTGCAGGTCTAAGTTACTCCGTGTTGTTAATTGATACTCTGTAATTAGGATCACCCTGAGCCTGGTTATCTTTCATTGGATCCTATCTCCTCTAATTTGAGAAGAGCCGATCATACCTCTTATAGTAGTCCAGCACTGAAATTTTGATTTTATTGTGGACTTGCTGTCGAAGTGGCATATTACAAAAGCTTTGGTGTGAAAAAGGATGAAGTCTGAGATGGAAGAGTAAGAGAGAACACGAGGTGTGGGAAACAAGGACATGAGGACTTGAGGAGTCAAATGGAGAAGTAGATATATGATTGTTGTAATGTGGACTTCCTTGTTTTATAATACTTTCTGAATGGGGTTATTTGCATTATTAATCTGTTGATTCTTACAAAACCTAGAATACTTCATATATAGTCTATGGTTCGACCAGTTAATACATTGCCTATAAAGTGATTGTATATTGAAGGTGTGGATACTCTACTTAGCCCCTGATTTTCTCCTACTGTTGAATTATTTCTTACTTCACATGCAATCATTTAAATTGGGTTATTTGATGTTCCGTATTTCTGTTTTTTGCAGTGAATTGAAAAGACTTTTTGATCAACTTGTTGTTACTGAAATCTTGACAAGTGATGAATTTTGGGCAATTAGAAAGGTTGGTGATGTCCCTATAGAATCTTTGACATGTTAGCGAACTTCCTTTATTGTTATTTTTCTCAAATCTCTCAATTTATTGGCTGAATTTTCTGTTTGTTTGTCTGTCTGTCTGTGTATATCTGGTGGTTTTGTCATTCTCTTTAATTATCTTTTGAATAGACCTGATTGATCACGAGGCACTAATTGTGTCAATGTTTCATTGCTACTGAGTATCAATTATTGATCTTTGTAGAAAGTGCTTGGTGGTGGCAATGATAGAGTTTCAAGGCAGCGCGCAGGGGTTAAAAGTGCTTTGATTTCGGACATCAAGCCAATAACCGACGGTCAGGTAAAGCATGGAGTCTCTACTTGTCACTATCCGCATCTAGTCCTAGGCCCTGTATCACTCTTCTCCTTTTGTTTCCTGCCACATGTGGTGTTGATCTTTTTCTCTTTGTATCTTTTATTGAGAGGGGTTTGAGGGTGGGGGAATGTCTCTCAGAATTCACATTCCAACTATGCATGACCTATAAATTTAAAATTGTTACTTTTTGGTTGGAAGTTGGAACACATGTAGAAAACTTGGAGATTTCTTTTTATAACATACTAAAGTCTAGAGAGAGCAAATTGCTTTTGAGCTTGTGTATGTTGCTGCCAATTATTTGAAATGATTTTTCTAAGGCTATTGGAAAGTGAAAACGACTCACACCTTCTCTATAAGTAGCTGATGTTTCTTGAATTCCAATTTAACCCTTTTTGTATCAATATTAGGATTTGTAACTAAATTTTGGCAATTGAAACTTATTCCATGTTGTGGTTTGACTTGAATTTATAATGTTTTCTTTTATCTGAAGTACTTTTAATGGTCCATTTAACTTTGTTTAAAAATACTATTTGGGGTATACAAATTTTACTTATTATGGTTTTCCTGAGCTGAACTAGTCTAGGCTTATATAGAATAAAGCATTGTCAATCATCCCACTCTGATATGTTAAGGAAATGGTAAGAATATGTCCTTTTTTTTTTTTTACAATGTTAAGTATTTAAATTGCTGTCAAATTACTGTCTTGTGACCTGCATTGTATAGTATGTATACAAGCAGAATGTTGAAATCCAGGGGCTAGGAGTAGTAGGACAAACTGCCTTGCTCCATGGAGCTACTTTCTTTGACTTCCAGGGTTTGGTTAAGCAATGTCTAAGAAAAACACTATTTTCAACAATATGTTATTTGCTTTGATAGCAGGTGTTTATGTGTTTTCTGTTACGTTTTGAGGTTTTTATTTCACTAATTCTATGTTTCTCTATTTTCTTCCAGACAAACAAAGTCACGTTTAATTTGACACCTGAAATCATACACCAGGTATCGTTATTTCATTAGTTGCAGATTGACATAGCTTATACTACCATGTGCATGTTATAGTTAATTGATTTTATATCTCTCTTTAGGCAACAATAACCACACTGAAAGATGCTTCATTTGACGGAATCATGATGCTAATAAACAACTGTTCTCTTGGAGCATTGAAAATATGCTTAATTATGCCAAAGCTTCCTGCACTAGAAAGCAACTCCTACTCCCCCAAAGTTTCTCTCTTTATGATAAAAAAGAAAAGTTATACTTAGCTTTTAGACATGTAACCTCCCCAAAATAGTAAAGAAAGATACTTATTAGGGATATTATCTCAGATGACCCTGACATATAGGCCTTTTTCCCAAATAACCCCGACATTTTCACCCCTATCTCGGATAACCCTAAACTTGTATTTTGTCATTAAAGTTAACGGAACGTTGGATGGCGTTAACTTTTTGACATTTATAATTTAAAACCTATTTTTTAGAAGAGAAAAAACTATTTATGTTCCTATCCTTTCTCTCTCCTACATCACCCCTGATTTTCTCTCTCCTCCTCCATCCACTTGCTTCGTTACTCTCTCCTCCACCACCCCCTATTTTTCTCTCTCCTCCATCTCCTCCACCATCTCCTGATTTTATCTCTCCTCCACCTCAAAAATTGATGTAGCCACCATGGACTAGCGCAACCACTAGTCACCAGACGTCCCTGTCATCTTCATTTTGCTGCACGCAGGATGCACACAATAATTTCCAAAGAAAAATTCATAAAGATAACTAAAGTTCAAGCTCAATTGCAACGATTTTGGGTCATAAAGGTTTGAAATCCATCATGCAATTTTTGAACATTTCATGAACAAATTAAGACTTCCAGATCTTTATTGGTGCCCAAATGTCGTCGGCTTTATCGGCGTTCCTATCGTCATTTGATTTTTGGTGGTTGTTTAAGCGAAATTTTCGGCGCTCATCTGGGAGTTTCTTCATCAATTCTTTAATAGGGGGTCGTGGCTTCAGCTTTATTACTTGATTACTATCATGTTTTTGGTGAATTTACTGGATGTTGCTTTTATCTATATTTTGTTTTTGGTATTAAAGATTAGAGCTTTGACTTCTTTTATTAAGAATTCTATCATTTCCTATCTTTTATTTGGGCTTTTAATTGCTTGAGAATTAATTTACAGTGTTAATGTGATAAATTGGGCAGGGCCCACGAGTGTGATGGATGGGGAGGAGAAGGGGAGGAAGGTGGAAGTGAGAGAGAGGGGCTAAGCAGATGGCCTAACAATGAAGGTGGATGAGGAGAGAGAGAACCAGGAGGTGGTGGAGGAGATGGAGGAGGAGAGAGAGAACCAGGGGGTGGTGGAGGAGGTGGAGGAGAGAGAGGAAATTTCAGATGGGATTTCACCATATATGAAATTTGAGCTAATATTAAACATTTCAAGTGATTGAAATCTGCTAACTTTTGAGGGTAGATTTCCCCAAATACCCATTGAAATCTGCTAACAATTTTTTTTTTCTAAGAACACCCATTGGAGGAAATCTGGATTTTGTTATGATTTTAGGTAAATGGGTTTGGGAAAAATCTGAATTTTGTTATGAGTTTGGGAAAAATTGATGAAGAGATGAAGAACAAGAGAGAAAAAGAGATGAATTTAGCAAAAGTCAAACCTAGTTAACGGCGTTACAAATTCCGTCCAGTTTAATGAGAAAAACCAAGTTCAGGATTGTCAGAGACAGGGCTGCCAAAGTCAGGGTTATATTGGAAAAAGGCCTATAAGTCAGGGTTATCTGAGATAATATCCCTACTTTTTTTCATTTATATCTAGAAGGAGAATCCTATATCTTAAATATTCATTACGTAAAGGGGTGTTAGGTGTCACCCATTTACAAAAGAGAACTAAAACAAAACATGATCATGCTACAAATCTACAAAGGATCAATCCAAGCTTCCTATGATATTCACTTAGAGGGAAGTAAGGGCAAAAAGGGAAAGTGTATCAACTGAGTTACAAGATGATGTAACAAGGTCCCAGGGAAATGAAGGAAGAGATAGTTAATTTTAGAAAGAAGCAACTGAGTTTTTACTGAGGAATAGAGGAAGAGGCGAGAATAATAACATCTGGGAGAGAACAATCAATCAATCAAAGCCTTAATACAATAAGTGGGGTCGGCCAGTGGCGGATCTAGGATCTGACTCGCGTGGGTTCAGAGTCCTTCAGAAAAACCTGAGAGAAATAAAATTAAAGTTGCTTATGCATTAGCAATTTGCAGCAGCAACACATATTTGAGCATCCAAAAATACATATTTACAAAAGGACAATTATATCCTCAACTCTTGTGGTAGAAATATAAATCCAAGTAGCTACATACTATTAACTATTAACAAAGTGAAAAATTGGAAGGCAAAAAGTTCTTAAATAATATATAGAATCACAATCAAACATTAGTTTGGATTCTAAAAACAATTAAGAAAGGGTAAAAGTTAATATGACTAATCCATATATATATTCACATTTTGGGATGGTTCTCATAGTAATTTAAACTCTTATCTTTTTGTACTCACTAGTAAATTTTGGGTATATTGTATATTGGAAATTGAAGAGCTCATATTATTTCGATAAGTTGAGATTATTATAAGATGGGTAAAAGTTGGGGTTATTAAGAAATTTTTCCAAAAAATAAATGAACAAAATGCTCAATAACTTAAAAATAAAAGAAAGCAAACAAAATTAGAAAGTAGTATATTTGAATCAAAAAAGAAAAAAAAAAGGTAAAGTTGTATATTAGAAGGAAAACGAAAAAAAACAATGGAAAAAAAACCATCACTTAAGTGAACAAAAAAAGAAGGGAATAAGTAAACAAAAAGCTTCTCGCAGGGAATCGAACCCGCGTCAGTAAACAAAAGCTAAAGATTTGCAAGCCTAACAAACCACTGAACCAAACTTCTAAAACTGATAATAAGGTGGTGCGGGAAGGTTATAAGCAGGTTTTGTTTATCTGATTTTTCGTGATTTTCTTCCTTTTTATTCCAGATTTTTTTTGGGTTCAGTTGAACCCACTGAACCCACACTGGACCCGCCCATGGGGTCCGCTACATGAACCAAAAAGGATTATTCCATGCAATTATCAACAAAGATCCTCCTCCATCCCTTACGATCAAAAACCTCATTCTCATGCAAATCTATTTGCTTTATATCTTTCCTAACTCCTTCTAACCATGTCATCTTCGGTATCCTCGACCTCTTTTAAGCTCCCCATGATCCCAACCCTCCACTCTTCGTACCGATGCATCTCGTGGTCCCTCATACATGCCCAAGCCAATGCAGACGATTTTCCCTTAATTTGTCCTCAATGTCTCCGAAATTTTCCTCCGGATATCTTCATTCCTAATTTTATTCCTTAGAGTGCTTCCGCACATCCATCTGAACATACACATTTCTATAACTCCCACTTTTGTTAGTGTGCTCCTTTGAAGCCCAACATTATGTACCATACTTATAGTGTCCTATAGAATTTCTCCTTCAACGTTAAGGGATGTTCTGGTCAAACAACTCTCTAGTTGCCGCTCTCCATTTAAGCCACCCCGATTTGATCCTATAAGCCACATCCTGAACAATATCACCATTCTTTCGAATGACAGACCCAAGATACTTAAAGCATTCACTCATGGCCAAATCCTTTCCATCCAAACTCACTACATCATCGCTTGACCCCCTCCGGGTACTAAAGCGACATTCCAAGTACTCAATTTTTACTCCGACTTAATTTATACCCTTTAGATTCTAACCTTTGCCTCCACTGTTCCAATTTACCTTGGGAGAGAACAAATCTCCCTAATTTTGTCGTGTGGGTTAAGCTTTATCACCTATAGTATTACCTTGCCATATCTTTACTACCATATTCTTGTGTTTCAGTTGCTTGTTTGCAGTGATTTGCATTTAGGTATTAGAACCATACAATTCTAGGCATCTATGACCACCCTCAACTCTATGATGGAGTAAAATGAGATGAAGCCATTAGCATTAAGGCTAGGTGGCACTAGTAGAATAAATGCTTATTGCTGCGGTCATTAAGTCGCCTATTGCGGCGGTTTTGGCCGCGCAGCAATAGGTGATTAACCTATTGCTGCGGTTTTAAACCGCAGCAATAGGCCAAGATATTGCTGCGGTTTCGGGCACAAACCGCAAAGAATATGTTCGCCTATTCTTTGCGGTTTCTAGCCAAAACAAAGACGAATATGTATTTTTTTTATATTAAAAATTAGGTCTATTGCTGCGGTTTTGGGTAGAAACCGCAGCAATAAGTGCACGCTTTTTGAATTTTTTTTTTTTAAAAAATACAATTAAACCATAAGTAACTAAGACAAACTAGTACAACATATTGAGTTCATGCATTGACTTGAAAAATAAAAAATAATGAAAATAAAGAATTACAATATCTAATAGATAAAATAAAAAAAATCAGATATTCTAATGAGCAAATCAAACTAGAACTAATTTAACATAATTACATACAAAAAATGAAAAAAAATAAACTAAATAAAAAAAGAATTCAAAGAAAACGAAAAAATGAAAAAAGTGACGAAAATGAAAATGAAAAACCAACTGAACATCAACAAATTAAAAATGAAAACGAAAAAAAATTGAAAATAAAAACGAAAACCAACTGTACATCGTCAAAGCAGAGGTTGACGCAAGGCTGGAGGGGACTGAAACGAAGGCTGAGGCTGACGCAAGGTTGGAGGCGAAGACCACGAGCGGCGGCGAGCGAGGCTGAGGCGAGCGGCGGCGAGCGAGGCTAGGCGCCGGTTTTGTTGGTGGAGCAACGACGAGCAACCGCCGAGATCTGTAGGCCACGAGGAGATAGATTGTTGGGGATTTCGAGGTGTAGAGTTTGGAGGTGGTCGGAAATGGCGGATGAAGAGGAGGAGAGAGAAAAGTCGGAGTAGATGGAAATTTTCATGTTGTCGATTGGAAGAATCGCCGGCGATGGAGATGGGAATTGAATGGGATGGGTCATGGGTGGGATTGAGAGAGAGAGGGAGAAGAAGAATAAGCGGCGCCTAAGGTAAAATGAGAGAAGTAAAAGGAAACCTAGTTGGGCCCTTTTATTTTTAATTTTAAAAGTCTATTGCTGCGTTTTTATGTAAGAACCGCAGCAATAGCTTCAAATATTATTTTTTTAATATTTTTTGAATATATTGCTGCGGTTCTTGCCAGAAACCGCAGCAATATGTCTTGTCAAATAGTCAACTTTTCTTCAAAAAATTTCCCGTTGAAACCATATTGATGCGGTTTTCGGCAGAAACCGCAACAATATGGTTATTTTATATTTAACCTTTTCTTTTTACGTGATATATTGCTGCGTATGGGTAAAACCGCAGCAATACCACCGCAGCAATAAACAATTATTCTACTAGTGTGGGCAATCTTGGGTGTCAAGATAGCAACTTCTTGTGCCTCATATAAGGGCAGGACTTGAGGTGGATACTCAATGATGATGATATGGTTCTGCTAGGTTAAAATTTATAGAGTCAAATTGACCTTATTTAAAAAGAAATGGACCTTATTTAAAAAGAAATGAACCTTATTTAAAAGGCTTATACATAATAGTTTATATAGATACCAAATTAGGAATACAAATTCAGTAGAACATGCATCTCATATGCTCTTGCATATTTCAAGAAATATTCAGAACTCGATATTTGTAAACTCTCAATCTGAAAGGCATGTTACAAGTTACAACCTTTATTTAGGAATACTAGTACTACATTAATTGGATTTCCTAATTCTATTAAGACACTGCAATATACCCACCTAGACCCCCAATACGTTTCACTTACAACAGGAGGACAGCTCATTGATTCTAGAAGAATACATTCTGTTATCACTGGAGTTGCTGAGTCATAATTAGTTTGTTATACATTCTGTTATTTGGAATCATTGGATTTCTTGAGTCGAATTAGTCCGTTATGGAGAGAGAAAGATTTAGCTCAGAGTATCATACTGCTATAAATAGTAGAGAATGTTAGTAATGAAGGCATTCGAAATTAGCCAAGTATTTTGTAATTGGAGAGAGTCCGCCTCTCGAAAGCAAGACATTATCCTCACCCATTTCGGGTTTATCCATATTAAGTTCCCTGTTTTCCCTTACATTCCATCGTGTTACGTAATTTCAAGTGGGTTCACCACGGTTGGTATCGAGCAGCGTGTAGTTAGGTGATTTAATGGCACCTAGCAACGTTACTCAAAGAGTGGAGTCGGTAGAGCGAGAGCTCGCGGGAATCCGAGCTTCAATGGAGCAAATACGGACCGGATCCGCTCAATCTCAACAGAATTTCTTGGCAGAATTGGCACGCATGAATGCTCGGATGAAGGTGTTCATGGAAGGTCAAACTCGCTTCAAGAGGAGGTAAGGTCGAACTTCCCCGATCCATCGAATATTCCGATTAATACGGATATTCCCACGGGTCTAACGGGAGTCATGGAGGATCCATTGGAGATTCAAGAAACTGGATATGCCTCTTTTTAATGGAGAAAATCCCGACGGATGGATCATGAGGCGGAGCGCTACTATGATTTCTATCGGCTTGCGAGGCGGAAAAAGTCGAAGCAATTGTGGTGGCCATGGAGGGCGATGCACTGTTCGGTACCGGTGGGAACATCGGAGGAAACCCATAACAAAGTGGTCTCGAGTTAAAGACACTTATCCGACGACAATTTCGGCTACCCGGGAAGGATCGCTCATGAACAATGGTTGTCAATTTCTCGAGTGAGCTCGGTGGTGGAATTTCGCAAGAAGTTCATCGAATACTGTGCACCTTTAGAGGGAGTCTCAGAGGAAGTAGCCTTAGGCCAGTTCATAACTGGGCTTAAGAGTGAGATACGAGCAGAAGTGAGGCTTCATGGGCCGCCCACCCTGGAAGCAGCAATGGACCTTGCCTTAAAAATAGAAGAAAAACTGAAAGCGAGTAACCCTAAATACCCACCCAATCGAAGTCCAGCCCAAACCACCCTATCCAAAGGCCACACACAAAATTACGACCCACCGAGAATCACTTCAAACAACCCGACCCAACCCAAATACCCTATCACCACTTCAAATTGGACCCATAACCCAACAAACCCCCGTAACAACAGCGGAGGAGTCCGGCGACTCTCCGACAAGGAATACCAGCACCGGCGAGAGCAAGGTCTGTGTTACAGATGCGATGAGAAATGGAGTGTGGGTCACCGTTGCAAACGAGCAGAGCTAAGCGTCTTGCTTGCCACGGCGGAGGAAGAGGGGATCGAACTACCGGAGATAGTGGAGGAGGATGACCCTATACCCAACATCTCCCTTAACTCGGTGGTGGGATTCACCAATCCGCGAACAATGAAACTCGTGGGTACTATTGGTGGTCAGAAGGTGGTCGTGATGCTCGACCCTGGCGCGACCCACAACTTTATTTCTATATCCACCGCCACCACCCTAAGCATACCGATAACCACCACTGATGAATTTGGGGTGTCCCTTGGTACGGGTTTTTCAGTTCAAAGTCAGGGTGTTTGTCAAGGAGTTAAACTGGAGTTACAAGGGGTAACAGTAGTGGAGGATTTCTTACCATTAGATCTGGGCCATTCAGATCTAATTCTAGGGGTTCAGTGGCTTGAAAAACTTGGGGCTGTCACTACCAACTGGAAAACCCAAGTAATGAAGTTCAAGATTAATGGGGAGCCCATCACCTTGAAAGGTGATCCCTCCTTGGGCCGCACCATGGTATCCTTGAAATCCATGATACGTGAGATCCCGTAAATGGGAGGGGGAATACTAGTGGAGTTGTGCCTCCTCCAGCCCACCCACAAAGAACCATTACCCCGGATCGGCCCAAACACATTACCTACCGAGGCCCGTAACCCCGATAGCCCGAGATATACCACCCTTCATCCAACCCCTCCTCACAAAATACCAGCCCATTTTCCAGATGCCCTTGGGCCTTCCACCCCACCGAACCCATGAACATGCCATCAACTTAAAAGAAGGCACCAACCCAATAAGTGTCAGGCCTTATCGATATCCCCAAATCCAGAAAAATGAGATTGAAAGGTTAATTGGGGAGATGATGGAAGCAGGCATAATCCAACCATCCACAAGCCCGTTTTCTAGCCCAGTCCTCTTAGTCAAAAAGAAGGATGGGTCATGGCGTTTTTGTGTGGACTACCGGGCCCTTAACAAGGAGACCGTACCCGATAAATACCCCATCTCGGTGATTGATGAGCTTTTGGATGAATTACACGGATCCACCATTTTCTCCAAGTTGGATCTAAAATCCGGGTACCATCAAATTCGGATGAAGGATAATGATGTTCCCAAACCGCCTTCGGACCCATGATGGACACTATGAATTTTTAGTAATGCCCTTTGGGCTTACTAATGCTCCGGCCACTTTTCAATCACTCATGAATGACGTATTCCGGCCTCACCTACGGAAATTTGTCCTTGTGTTTTTTGATGACATCCTTATATACAGTAAGGATAAGGAGAGCCATGTCACACACTTGGAAACGGTTTTTGCAATACTTATGGCCCATCAGCTCTATGCGAATTTCAAGAAGTGCGAATTTGGGCAAGCACAAATCTCTTATTTGGGCCATATGGTTTCAGCCCAAGGAGTATCAGTGGATCACTCCAAGATACAGGCTATGGTGGATTGGCCAATTCCCAAAAACATCAAGGAGCTTAGAGGATTTTTGGGCCTAACTGGATACTACGGAAAATTCATAGCCAATTATGCCAAACTTATTTGGGCCATTGACAGAAGCGGCTCAAAAAGATTGTTATGGGCTGGACGGAAGAAGCAACCCAAGCCTTTGAAGCCTTAAAACGGGCCATGACCCAAACTCCTATACTTGCCATGCCCGATTTTGATAAGACCTTTATTATAGAAGGCGACGCATCGAGCCATGGTTTGGGGGCAGTTTTAATGCAAGAACAGAGGCCCATTGCGTACTATAGCCATACATTGGGCCCACGTGGCGTACTTCAAGCCCATATATGAAAAGGAGCTAATGGCAATAGTCCTTGCTGTGACAAAGTGGCGCCATTACCTATTGGGCCGCCCATTTGTGCTTCGAACAGACCAACAAAGCCTGAAGTTTCTGATGGATCAGCGTGAAGTTGGGCCTGAGTACCAGAGATGGGTTCGCAAACTTTTAGGGTTTGATTTCCAGATTCAGTACAAGCCAGGTGCCTCAAATAGAGTGGCTGATGCGCTCTCTCGACGGGCCCCTCCTGAAACCACCTTGGGTGCATTAGTTTCCAGTCCAGTATCAAACTGGGCCCAGATCCAATCTCAAATTCTCACTGACCCATTCATTTCTCAAATAATGGCTGAAATACGAGGAGGAAAAGAAGTTAAAGGGTATGAAGTCCAGCATGGCCAATTGCTTTACAAAGGTCGCAAGGTGATTCCCAGTTCTCACCCCCTGGTCCACGACCTTCTCCAGCTGTACCACGACTCACCCTACGGTGGCCACTCCGGGGATCTCAAAACTTACCTTCGATTGGCCGCCGAGTGGTTCTGGCCCGGCATGCGCAAAGCGGTAGCCCAGTATGTCCGCAAGTGTACCACGTGTCAACAATCTAAAGCATCCACCCAGTCTCCGGCAGGATTGTTGCAACCACTACCGGTGCCGGCGCAGGTTTGGGAAGAAATCACTATGGATTTCGTGGAGGGATTGCCGAAATCAAAGGGCTTTGATACCATTCTGGTTGTAGTGGACCGACTTACAAAATACGGCCATTTTATCGGCCTCACTCATCCCTTCACAGCGCTAACAGTCGCCACCGTGTTCATCAAGGAAATAGTCCGGCTTCACGGTTTTCCGACATCAATAGTTTCAGATCGGGACCGCATCTTCATGAGTTTGTTTTGGAAGGAACTGTTTCGCCTCCACAACACTACTCTCCTCCGCAGCACCGCCTATCACCCCCAAACAGATGGGCAAACGGAGGTGGTGAACAAATGCCTGGAAACCTATCTACGGTGCTTCGTTAATGGAAAACCACGGAGTTGGGCAACTTGGTTACCCTGGGCAGAATTTTGGTACAATACCTCCTCACATAGCTCCATCAACATGACTCCTTTTCGAGCTTTATATGGCAGAGAAGCTCCTCATCTCATCCGCCATGGTCTTGGTTGCACAGTGCTCGATTCCTTGGACAATCTCTTGCAGGAACGTGATGCTATTCTCGATGATTTACGAGCTCATATGCTTAGGGCACAGCAACGTATGAAGGCCACCGCTGATGACAAAAGGCGTGATGAACAATTCGAGGTGGGAGACTTAGTATACTTAAAATTACAGCCATACCGTCAGCGATCTATAGCTAAACGGCCCTTTGAAAAGTTGGCTGCTAAGTTTTATGGGCCATATCATATTGTAGCTCGCATTGGGGCAGTTGCTTACAAGCTAGCTCTTCCTACTTCGAGTAAAGTACATCCGGTGTTCCATGTGTCACAACTGAAACGAGCTTATGGACAGTCAGCCACACCTACAGAACTTCCATCACAGCTCACAGCAGACTTGGAGCTTGAGACCATACCACAGCAGCTGCTGGGGGTCCGCACTACTGCCCAAGGGGATGTCTCACTAGTAGAAGTTCTCATTCAGTGGCAAGGAATGACCGAGCTTGAAGCTACCTGGGAACCTTTTTCTCTCATACAAGAACGATTTCCCACGTTCCACCTTGAGGACAAGGTGCGTGTTTGGGAAGGGGGTAATGCAATATACCCACCTAGACCCCCAATACGTTTCACTTACAGCAGGAGGACAGCTCATTGATTCTAGAAGAATACATTCTGTTATCACTGGAGTTGCTGAGTCATAATTAGTTTGTTATACATTCTGTTATTTGGAATCATTGGATTTGCTGAGTCAGAATTAGTCTGTTATAGAGAGAGAAAGATTTAGCTCAGAGTATCATACTGCTATAAATAGTAGAGAATGTTAGTAATGAAGGCATTCAGAAATTAGCCAAGTATTTTGTAATTGGAGAGAGTCTGCCTCTCGAAAGCAGTACATTATCCTCACCCATTTCTGGGTTTATCCATATTAAGTTCCCTGTTTTCCCTTACATTCCATCTGTGTTACGTAATTTCAAGTGGGTTCACCACAGACACATTATTTTTTGCCAACTGTAAGACCCTTTTCTTAAAGGAAAAGTAAAACAATGCAACTTTTCTAAAAACATAAAATCTTAAGTCCCTTGTAATTGGGATCACAATTATTCTTAAACAATAAAGTAGGAGCTAAAGTCGTTAACGTAATTCTTAAATATTAAGAAATCACATAAGAGTCGCCGAAAATGAACTGAAAAGTTACTGTAAGAGAAAAATAGGATCTGTTTTGAGAGGTAATAATGTAATATGATCCCACCCTTTTTCCTTGATGCAGGTAAGAGTTTCATGAGATTCCTCAAAATGAATATTCTATAGTGAATGTAATGAATGGGTCTGTTGGACTGTTGGTGGAGAAGGAGGACTGTAGAGTTTACAATTGAGGAAGGTCTACCCTTTGTGGTGGCCTTAGACATTGTAGGCTTTAGGGGTGCTTAACGAGCGAGCCGAGCCCGAATAGCACTGGGCTCGGCTCGAGCTCGTTTAATTTTTCAGGAGCTCGGCTCGGCTCGTGAGCTCGCCGAGCCTAGGGGAGCCGAGCTCGGCTCGAGCTCGTGCTTAGAATTCGCGGCTCGAGCTCGGCTCATGGGCTCGTTTAGGCTCGGCTCGTTTAGGCTCGAGCTCGAAGCTCGTCGAGCTCGAAAATTCAGTCTCGGCCTGGGCTCGAAAAAATCAAACCCAAGCTCGGCTCGAGAACTCAGAATTTTAAACTATAAAAAAAAGTCAAGCTTAACCCATGTTCACCGGGCTTTGGTATGTATATAGCCCAATGAAATCTTGTCAAACTCATGACAAAAATAGATGTCAGGCTTATCATCATTCAGTATGCAAAGCCCATCATTCATACACTCCACACAACTCTATACAAGTCTTTTATATACATCAATCCCTCGTGGCCCTTGCTTCCTCTTCGATGTGGGAGTTTTAAAATCCCAGTAGAAAACTTGCTACTGCCGCTACAACTAGGCTTGTCAGAGGAACGGGACCACACGGAGTCGGAGGAGTTGGAGGAAATTGGAGATTAGGAAGACAGATTTGCCTATATTTGATGGAATAATCCGGTTTAGGTGGTTTTTAAGGGTGAAAGATACTTAGCATATTGTTGGTAGTTGACTTGTGTTATCTGTTCCACATTCTTTACTATTTCAGTTAACAATATCACCGTGAGGTTCTTCTCGGTCTAGTTTTCTCCTATGAACATCACTAAGTCCTGGAGAAGGAATTGGGTTCTCTATTTTTTTGATGTTTTATTGGACTTCTTTTTTCTAATTTTGCCAGCTTTTGCATGTTCTAATGATTTAATTTGGTCGTTAAGAAGACATCATCTCTGCTTCGACTCTGTGAAATCGCATATTCTACAGCCAAGTTCATTTTCTGGATAGCCAGCAACGATGCATTGCTTTGTTTTTCTATCATATTTTTACTTCACATCTTTGCAATTGAACAATGCCTCTACAATATGCCATTTTCTTGGAAGGTTTTAAAGAATTCACCGGCCCCAAACAATAATTCTGACGAACAATAAACCCTTTAACTTAAAGAAAGACTTTAATCTGGAGATGATTATTTAAGAAATCATAAAACTCCAGACTATCAATTAATTACTTGGTGGTTTTTGGGAGAATCCTATTAATGAATGTTGCTTCCATGTTGAACTACTTGGAAAACATCATATATTTAAATCTTTGTAGAAGACATACTTTTCTACATGTCTTGGAGTGAACATGATTTTATTATCACTAGTTTCCCACAGTTTTGTTGATCAACTTAAATCTGCATGTCAAGGTAACATGGTCAACTGTTTTATGTGCTGCGTCATGTATTCAGCTTCTGCAGCTAACAAAGAAACCAATATTTGATCGTGGATTTACAAAGTATAACATTAGTTGCCTAAATCCCCTGCTAATATGAAATGAATAGAAGTGCATAAAAACCAATGATTTTGAGTGCTTCTAAGGTAATGCAATATCTGATGGAAACAGTTGGTTCGTTTAATAACAACACTATAAATATTGTATGGCCTGTGGAAGTGAAAGAATGTAAACTTATGGCTTAATTTTACATTGAGATTATAATCTTCTGCTATTGCTACTTCTGCTAATTCAAAATACTCGTGCAGATATTTCTTGAGAAACCAGCAGTTCGTGAGGCATTTCTTAAATACGTACCACATAAGGTAATTGACACTTACCTTAGTTTAACTTCGATCCCCTCATTAGGTGGTTCTGTTAAAACTCATCTTTAGTTCATATCTTTTCAAACGTTCAAACTCCTTGTGGTCCTATATACCAGATGTCGGAGAAAGACTTCTGGACTAAGTACTTCAAAGCTGAATATCTTCATGGTACAAAGAATGTCGCAGCTGTTGCTGCAGCAGCAGAAGATGAGGGGCTTGCTGTTTTTTTGAAACAAGATGATATGCTTGCTTATGAAGCACGCAGGAAGGTGTTTTTGTATATTCATTTTCCACAATACCAGCATGAAACATGTATTTATTTCAAAACCATGATCCTTCTTATGGAGTATTTTCTACCTACCTTTAACTTATGTGCAATATGCAGATCAGAAAGGTTGATCCTACCTTGAACATGGAAGCTGATCAAGGGGATGACTACACTCACCTTTCGGTATACAACATGTTTAAAATCTCCAAACATCTCTTGTTAGTTCATATCATGGACATTTTGTTTTCTAGATGTGCTACCTGATATTTTAATTATTCAGATAGTTTTCATTGCTAGCCTTGTGTTTTGACTAGTACTCCGTAGTTTGTAACCTTAACTAAATCATTTTATGTAATGGCGTTGTATCATTGTGAATTCTACCACGTGATCTTAATGATGGAATTTTGTTCATATATTCATTTAGTAAGCTCGTTGGAGATTAGCTAAGATTAACTTACTCCATTAGGATACAAAAGTGAACAAAGATTGCTATTGTACCAAAAAAAACTCATATGATCACATCAATATCAATTCAGATGGCCTCTAATATTGTTTTTGTAAGACTTCTGTTTTCTTCATTGTGCAATCTTGTGTCTTAATGAAACAAGTTAAACTTAGATAACCCCCATGCGTCGTATTTGTTGAAATTATCAACTGAACTCCATCATTGCGATCATGTCTTAGGATAAACAATAATTAAGGGTCATTTTACTAAATGATGTTTTTACTGATTACCAATTATAAATAGCCATACACGGGACTTCCTATGAAGATTTCCTTATCATTACAGAAAGCAATAGAGATACTGAATTGTTTTGCTAGATCCTTCTTCATCTTTTTTATTTTGAGGTAGGATCATGGAATCTTTCGTGATGGTATCAAGGCAGTCATACTCATAGAAGCACACTCAGACTATGACCAATACAGAAGGAATCTTTTGCAAGATCTCAATCGTCATGCGGCAGTTGTGCTTGAAGGCAGACGTACAGGTTGGTTCTCTCTGAATTATGTATCTGAATTGTTATGGTCTCTCCATCCTTCCCATCCTGTAGAATCCTGTAATAGCAACTGCGTACTATAAAATTTTCCATTTGTGTAATTGCTGTAGATATGGAGCTAGGAGACACGTGGAATATTGCAAAGTCCCTTGCAAGGATAATACAGGGTCAGCAGTCTTAGCACCTTTATTGAGTTTACATTCTTGATTAATTAGAGGTTATATATGCTTGTCCTTTTTTTAAGCACTTGAAAATTTCATGTCTGATGTGATAATCTGCATTGCAGCGGAGCTAGTTAATGAAGCGTCAGATACAATATCAAACCAGGAACAGTCAATTAGGATTGTTAGAATGACAGAAATTGAGGATCTGCAAGCACCTCATGAACATCAATTAGCCCCACTTTGTATCAAGGTGTGTCCCTTTTTCTAGAAAGTGGATCATGGTTTATGTTACACATTAATTATCATTAAAGAATTTTTCTCAGGACCCGAGAGACTATTTCCACTCTCAACAAATTAATGCACTCAGCACTGGAAGAGGTGCAGTAAATGGAGCACACATCAGCACACATAAACCTTATACTGGTATGAAGAACTCAATTTCTGAAGTTAAGTCAGTAGGATTTTGCGACTCTATGATCAAGCCCGAGCTTGCCTTAAAGGTATGCATATGCATATCTTTGCAGTAGTTGATTATTGTGTCTTTATCAACATTTTTATAAGTGCATCACCTCTTCGCAGGTTCTTAATGGTTTCAATTATAACATATCAAGTATGAAGTACAGTTTTGGGAGTCATAACCAGAATTCTGTCTTGAATAGACTGCCCAACATGACAACAGAAGAGTTGTTAAATGTGAGCATTTACACTTTTATCATCTTTGGCATATACACAACTGCTGCTCTACGTGTCCATTGATGAATTATTATATATGTTTTTTTTATGTCAGGCATTTACTTAAAAGGATAGATTTGATGGAGCTTCAAGCTAGCAGTTTGTGTTTTTTAGGTGTCTAAATTTTCTTTGGACACATTATTGCATTAAGTCGAGGCCAGGTAGAATTATCAAAATTACTTCAAGGAAGATCTAAACTCTAAAGCTTGAAATTTGGAAATAATATGTTGAAGAAGATCACAAGCTTGGAGCTCTTGTAGTTAGCTTGGAATAGAAGGATTAAAAAGAGAATAAATCATGATTTATTATTAAAATGTTGGGTGCTTTGCAAAAAAAAAATTCAACAGTTTATAGTTTTAATACTTTATATACACGTGAAGCATATACTATTGTTTGACTCCTTTGACTTCCTCCTAATGCATAAATTATCAACCATAGCAACATTATTAGCCATAATATTTCCAAGTTAACATCTTTTGGTCACTTAAAACAAGAAACACTCTTATTTTTGGGATGTGCAGGTGATCATTTTGGGCATATAAAAGATTTATTACGAAATGTGAGGAAGAAATTATCAAAGGGCATAGTATTTTTATACTTTCTCTTTTTTAATTATTTGCTTTCTTTGGATTTTCTTTTAATTATTTGCTTCACGCTTGCAATTCCCAAGAAATAGAAATGCCACAAGACTGACCAACGTTATTTAAAATAAAAATACAAATTAGGGTTGATGAGTGGTATTAATATGCCAAAAGGTTGTCCTTTACTTTGTCTCTTTAACAATAATATTAAGGGTGACATTGATGTTATAGTGTTTATTATGAAATTCAGAAAAGAAAAGTGATGGATTTTTATCATATTTCTGAAAGTTATAGTGTTAATTATATGCTAAACTCTAACAAAAGAGATTTAAGAAGTTTAAAGATGAGAAAAAACTGAATTATGGAATTACAAGCAACTTAGTGAGGTCGGGAAGGCCAAAATGAGATTTTTTTCTAGTGGTGTCCTTTCTAGTATAGTTGTTTTCTGGTTTCTTTGAAGTTATTTTTCAAGTAGTTATAAAGATATATCAGCCACTTCATGTTCCTTTTTCTGTCAATTGTACATCCAACATATAGACTATGAACAGCTAGGAGAAAGAAGTAAAAGAAAATTTCTCTTGATAGTTGTAATTTCTTTTATCTTTGTAAAACTACCAATCTGGAAGCATTAAAAGAGAAAGGTGACATGTTCTTACTAATTTATGCCTTCTGGCCTTCTGGGGGAGGATATGGTAAAATTTATGTTCTTTAGCTGTTTGATACCTTCTTTTCAATTGGTTAAGTGGATTTTGGCCATTATGCAAGTGAATTCTTTTAAACATGAAACAGTTGGCATACACAAAAACTTGATTGTGATGTAATTTTAGGTAACCTTTCCAAATCATGGCACTCCAAGCATGCCATCTTGAAACTGCAAGCTTTTATTGTGAAACTTGTGCTATAATTAGGGTACCTCGAATGAGTATGTGATGTTAATTGAATAGGTGGTGGAACTTAAACTGAGAAACAAACACTGTGCAGTAATATACGAATCTGAAAAGCTGGCTTCTGTTGAAGCAATAGTGTTTATACATCTAGGTTGGTTAAGGAACTTGCAACTGAGACCTGAGTGAGTCAAAGATGGATCTGACTCTTGTCTAAATACAGCAGCTCAGACGCATTCCAAAATTGAGGGTGAGGTTTGTTGGTTGTAGAATGGGTTCAAACTTTGGAATATGATATCTAGGTTGTGTCAATGAAGAAAAAATTAAAGCATGTTCTTGCAATGCACCGGATCAGGCCACCTGTCAAGCTCACATATGCTAGGCGCAAGAGAGGGGAGCACAAGGAATGATTAGCTCAGTATTCTGTTATGTGTCATGATGAGGTGTCTAGAGTAGTGGGTGCCCTGACTTTCTGTTAGGAGTGAGGTGTCATGGGTTGTTAGAGTGAGAGGGAAATCAGAATAAATAGGGGGGAAGAGGTGAGAGAAAGTAGGGAGAAAATTATTGAGTAATTGTGTAGTGGGAGAGATTGAGCCTCTCGAATGCTCATTTATCTTGTTTTCCTCATTTTGCTATTTAATCCAATTCCTTCCTGCTCATTTGTGTGTTTACTTTGCTTTCACTGTGATACTAACCAGCCTGAGGTAGCAAAAGCATTGCAAGTGGTATAAGAGCAACGATCATGGCGCCTTTAAACGCTTCCCAGAGGTTAGATTCAGTGGAGGAAAGATTGACGAGCCTTGATCAATCCATTTCGGCAAAGGTGGATGCAGCAGTAGAGAGAGCCATCTCCGCTGCGATCACTGCCATGCGACAATCCTTGTCGGAGCAGATTAAGGAAGGGCACGCTGACGTGTCCAAGAAGCTGGGAGAAGACATGGAAGCCCTGGCGGTTCGATTGGAGGGGAGGCTAGGGCGAACCAGAGAGAATCAGGGGATGGAGGACAATCAATTAAGGGAGAATCAACTGAAATTTCAGGAAGAGGTCCGAACGATGATTTCAAACCTCCAAAACCAGATCCAAACAGATGGTGACTCCCGATTCACTGATATGGCAACGCTGGGCGGTCAAGCTAATGAAATTCGCTACCCCGACATGGCCAACCTGGGTGGAACCAACGGAGGAAACGACGGGCTAGGAGGGTCCCACGCAACGGAAGGGGGTTTCACCGGAAGTCAAGGAGGTGGACCCAACCGAGGAAATGGGCCTGGTGGTAGTAATTGGCGCTACCGGAAATTAGACATGCCGGTTTTTGACGGATCGGACCCCGACGGATGGATCTTAAGGGTAGAGCGTTACTTCTCTTTCTACCGGTTGACGAATGAGGAGAAACTAGAGGCTGCAGTGGTGGCGATGGAGGGAGACGCCCTCCGATGGTGGCAGTGGGAGAACAAGAGACACCCTATAAGGCTGTGGGTGGATCTCAAAAACTTTGTGCTGCGTCAGTTCCGACCGGAACACGCCGGATCATTGTGCGAGCAATGGTTGGCCACAACCCAGACCACCACCGTGCCGGAATATAGGAGGAAGTTTATTGAGTTGGCCGCCCCCTTGGAACGAATTCCAGAAACTATTTTAATGGGTCAATTTATAAATGGGCTAAAAGAGGAAGTCAAAGCTGAGTTAAGACTCTTGGGCCCATTAAATTTGGAGCAGGCAATGGAAATGGCTGGTAAGGTTGAGGAAAAAAATAGGGTGTTTGGGCTAACACCTAAGAAGAACTATGCGGGCTCTCTTAAACAAGGCCCATACGCAGGTTCAACTAAAGTGGGGGGGATCCACTACCTCTACAGTCTCCTACGGGGGATCAGTGAACTCAACCAACACAAGGAATTGGGCGACTGACTCCCAGTTGTCGTTCTCCTCACCTAAATCTCACACGAGTCAGACCAAAACCTTCGGGGAGGTCCGGCGACTCAGTGATCGGGAATTGCAGGAAAAAAGGGCTAAGGGGTTGTGTTATAGGTGTGATGACAAGTGGACGATAGGGCATCAATGCAAAAAGAAGGAGCTGAGCGTGATTTTGGTTGACGGAGAGGAGGAAGAAGAAACAGAGGAGCCCGAGTCAGAGCCACCACTCTCTCCACCGGCGGATTTAACGACTGAGGTATCTTTAAATTCCGTTATTGGTCTTTCTAGCCCTAAAACACTGAAATTGGTAGGAAAAATTGGGGAGTCGGAGGTGATAGTGATGATTGACCCCGGAGCTACCCATAATTTTATTTCACTTCTCACGGTGGAAAAGTTGGGAATTGAAGTGTTGGGGTCTGGAGGATTTGGAGTGTCGTTGGGAAATGGGGAGGCAGTTAGAGGCTCGGGAATATGTAAACAAGTCCGGGTAGTATTGAACGGAGATGCAGTGGTGCAGGAGGATTTTCTACCACTTGAACTGGGAAACTCTGACCTGATTCTTGGGGTACAGTGGCTCGAAAAATTGGGTGATGTGGTTACTAACTGGAAAACGCAGGTTATGGAGTATAAGTTGGACGGGCAGGTTATCTGTCTCAAGGGAGACCCTACTTTGGCTCGATCGAAGGTATCTCTGCAAGCCATGATTCGTTCCTTGCAAAGGGAAGGAGGAGGATTTTGGGTAGAAGTTAATCAAGTGCAGGGAGAAGTTGAGACGGAGCAAGAAGGAGAGAAGGGGGTGCAACCTGAGGTCTTGGAGGGATTACTTACTGAATTCCATGGGGTGTTTGCTACCCCCGAGGGCCTGCCTCCCCACCGCGGGCATGAACACGCCATTTTACTCAAAGATGGCAGCAACCCCGTTAGTGTTCGCCCCTACCGTTACCCGCAATTCCAAAAAGATGAAATTGAGAAGCTCATTAAGGAGATGTTGGCTGCCAGAATCATAGTGCCATCCACTAGCCCATTCTCGAGCCCGGTTTTATTGGTGAAAAAAAAAAGATGGGTCGTGGCGATTCTGTGTGGATTACCGGGCGCTAAACAAGGAGACAGTACCTGATAAATACCCCATTCCGGTCATTGATGAACTCCTAGATGAATTACATGGGTCGATGATTTTTTCGAAGTTGGATTTGAGGGCAGGGTACCACCAAATTCTGGTCAGACCTGAGGACACACATAAAACGGCCTTTCGAACTCATGAGGGCCATTATGAGTTTTTGGTAATGCCGTTTGGGCTTACCAACGCCCCGGCAACGTTCCAATCTCTCATGAATGAGGTGTTCCGACCATTCCTAAGGAAGTTTGTGCTAGTTTTTTTCGATGACATTTTGATATACAGTCGGAGTGAAGAAGAGCATGCCAAGCATTTACGGGTTGTTCTCAGTACCTTAGCCCAGCAGCAGCTATTTGCTAATCTCAAGAAATGCGAATTCTGGAAGACAGAGGTGGCATACCTAGGCCATGTACTCTCACAGCAAGGGGTGGCAGTAGACAGGGAAAAGATTAAGGCAATGTTGGAATGGGAGGAGCCGCAAAATCTTCGTGAGTTACGGGGTTTTCTCGGACTCACCGGGTATTATCGGAAGTTTATTTCCAATTATGCTCTCATAGCTCGACCACTAACCGATCAACTTCGCAAAGATAATTACGGATGGAACACACAAGCAACATCAGCCTTTAAGCAACTTAAGGGGGCTATGACACGACCTCCTGTGCTCGCCATGCCGAATTTCAAGAAGACCTTTGTGGTCGAGACCGACGCCTCGGGTTATGGTTTGGGGGCAGTACTTATGCAAGAAGGAAGGCCGATTGCTTTCTACAGCAAGACTCTTGGTAATCGATCTCAACAAAAATCTATATACGAGAAAGAGCTAATGGCGATTTGCTTGGCGGTGCAAAAATGGAAACACTATCTCTTGGGAAGGCATTTCATAATCCGGACCGACCAACAAAGTCTCCGATTCATGGCTCAACAAAGAGAAATTGGGGCAGATTTTCAGAGATGGGTGAGTAAGTTAATAGGGTTCGATTTTGAGATCCAGTTTAAACCTGGAGCGTCCAATCGCGTGGCTGATGCCTTGTCCAGGAAGAAGGCAAGTATAGCGGAGTTTGGGACCTTAGTTACAACGCAGGAGGTGGACTGGAAAATACTAGAAGAGGAAATTGCAAATGATACCCTTCTAAGACAAATTAAGGCTGATTTGTTGTCTAACAACCGCGAGCACAAGGGGTTCACAGTGGCAAATGACCGATTGCTCTTCAAGGGAAGGTTAGTTATCCCTCAAAAATCCACTCTTATACCTATCCTTTTGCATGAGTACCATGATACGCCTACTGGGGGACATGAAGGAGAGCTTAAAACATACTTGAGGATGGCAGCAGAGTGGTATTGGGTTGGCATGAGGCGAGAGGTAGCCAATTATGTACAGCACTGTGGGGTATGTCAACAGAATAAATTGTCGCAGCAACATCCAGCCGGCTTGTTGCAGCCTCTTCCCTTGCCGTCCTTGGTATGGGAGGAAATTACGATGGACTTTATTGAAGGTTTACCTATTTCCAAAGGGATTGACACTATATTGGTGGTGGTAGACCGCTTGTCGAAATATGCCCATTTCATAGGATTGCGCCACCCTTTTTCAGCCGTCACTGTGGCTCAAATGTTTGTTAAGGAAGTGGTGCGACTACATGGTTTTCCAGCATCGATTGTTTCTGATCGAGATCGTATTTTTCTGAGTAATTTTTGGAGGGAGCTATTCAGGCTACAGGGCACATCTCTTAAGCATAGCACTGCTTATCACCCACAAACCGATGGCCAGACGGAAGTGGTTAATAAGGGGTTAGAGACCTACTTACGTTGTTTTGTTGCTGGTCACCCGAAGTCGTGGGCACAATGGCTTCCTTGGGCCGAATTTTCACATAATACATCTCTGCATCAGTCTACTAAAATGACTCCTTTCAAGGTTTTGTATGGGAGAGATCCTCCACATCTGTTGAAGCTGGGTCGTGGGCACACCCCAGTTAATTCCTTGGAGGAAATGCTGCAAGAACGTGATGCTATGCTCGATGACCTACACTTTTACCTCATGCGAGCTCAGCAAATAATGAAGATGGCTGCTGATGCTAAGCGTCGAGACGTGCAATTTGAGGTGGGTGATAAGGTATTCCTCCGCTTACAGCCGTACCGTCAACGGTCCCTGGCCAAAAGACCATTTGAGAAGCTCGCTGCACGCTTCTATGGACCTTTTGTGGTGCTACAAAGGATTGGGGCTGTAGCTTATCGCCTTCAACTACCTTCGGAGAGCAAGATTCATCCCGTTTTTCATGTTTCTCAACTTAAGCGCGTTGTGGGGAGCCTACCAGTGGGGAACACACTACCCGCCCAGCTGAATCAGGACCTTGAACTGGAAGTGGAGCCCGAAGAAGTGTTGGATGTCAGGGAAGTTCAGGTGGGAAATACGACCAGAACTGAAGCCCTTCTCAAGTGGCATGGGTTACCTGCTTTTGAGGCTACTTGGGAGGATGTCGAACTGGCCTCTGCTCATTTTCCATCTTTCCACCTTGCGGACAAGGTGAGTCTTTGGGGGCGGGGTAATGCAATGCACCGGATCAGGCCACCTGTCAAGCTCACATATGCTAGGCGCAAGAGAGGGGAGCACAAGGAATGATTAGCTCAGTATTCTGTTATGTGTCATGATGAGGTGTCTAGAGTAGTGGGTGCCCTGACTTTCTGTTAGGAGTGAGGTGTCATGGGTTGTTAGAGTGAGAGGGAAATCAGAATAAATAGGGGGGAAGAGGTGAGAGAAAGTAGGGAGAAAATTATTGAGTAATTGTGTAGTGGGAGAGATTGAGCCTCTCGAATGCTCATTTATCTTGTTTTCCTCATTTTGCTATTTAATCCAATTCCTTCCTGCTCATTTGTGTGTTTACTTTGCTTTCACTGTGATACTAACCAGCCTGAGGTAGCAAAAGCATTGCAGTTCTTGTTGTCTGACTCAAGTTTGAAATCAATAGCTGTTGTGGCGTCCAGGGTTTGAGGGTGAGGTAGAGTTGGTTGCAGAAATAGTTTAAATTTTAGAACATTTGATAACTGGGTTGTTTCATTGAAGATATTATATGGCATGTTATTCTTGTTGTGGTGTCGATGTTGATGATTCTTTTGATGCCATTGTGCTATCTTTGATCTTCTGATGTTATTCAATTAAACAATCTATTACACAGCATTGGGCATCCATTCAGGAATTGCTGAAGCATTTTTGGTCATCATTCCCAGTCACGACACCATATCTTGGTACAAAGGTATAAAAACATTCTGATGATTGTCTTTATGTGTTTATGCAGTTTTTGATTTTGGAATCTTGAATAGTTGTGTCATGATACTTTATTTTTCTCCCAATTGAATCTCACTCTAGACTATTAACCTTTTCTCATGATAACAAAGATTAACTGACTCCCAGTCTCCCAGGAGTTGGGAATGGCATTTGAGTTAAACGTAATTTAAACAGAGTTTGACAATAAAAAATGTACGAAAATCATCTTTTGTGTTTTATAGATTCTATGATTAGCCTTGTTTGCAATGAGTTAGGTTCAACCTTGTTTTGTGAAATATGCTCTTGTAGCTTGTGAAAAATGAAGAGACAATGTGGAAGATAGTTGCGGGCGTTGGCATTTTCGTGGCTCACTTAGAATGAATAAACCAACGGGGTTTGAGGGTATAGCCTCTTCTTGTCAACATTTTATGTTCCTCTTTTAAGGCTTTTACAGAGCTAGAGTGAAGTGTTAGGTTTTTATTTAGTGCATAGGGTAGTCAGTAGGGCCATGATGTGGAAGGGATTTGATCCCAGGTTTTAGTTACTACCTCCCAAGGCTTTTACCAACTATGCTAGTTGGCATTCACTGAGTGAAGTATTTAGGTTGGAAATGATATCTGCTCATAATATTGTTGATCTATTACTCCACAATTGTTTGAGGGCTTGAATTTTTGCTTTTTGCAGTCTTTTTGTATTTCGGCAGCTTCCTAATATTTTCACTGTTATTTACAAATAAGGAAAATATATAATTCCTTCGTTTTTTCATTTTTGAAGTTTCAATGTTTCCCAACTACAAAAGTTGCATAGTAATTGCAACGTGCTTATGAATGGAATGCGTTCACCCTGTAAATTACCTATTTGCTCTCACTTGTTTACGTTTTCTCTCTTTTTTGCTGAGCAAATTGGTTTTGTGGTCCATTACTCTGATTGCTCTTCCTTCTAATCTGGATGCGGAATCAACTGGTAATAATTGAAAAAATATGAGCAATTATAATACCATTTGTTAATATATGGGGAACTATTCTTTTTGTTTTACTTGTGTAGCTCTTTAAATGTTTAATGATCTTTTTCTTCACAATAGGATAAAGTTTCCTTGCAAGTTTTACCTCCACATTAATTTTCATACTAGAAAGTTTTGAAAATCTTTAGTTTTAATATATCTATATCCATCCTTTTTCTTTAATTTTGTTGATCACCTGCACTACTGTCCTTATCTATTTCTATTTCCATGCTACCTAGTTAGAAATTTTGTTTAATTACAAACACCAGTGAAAGTGAAAAGTTTTTTTTTACAAGTTGGCCTTACTTGTAACTCCTGCTGTCTCGTAGAGTTAATTCTTTGGTACATAGAATAGAATAAAAGGTATATGATTTGTTAACCTGTTTTCCCCTAATAACTTGCTTCATATCTGAGTTCCTATTTGAGAGTTAGTGATCCATCAGCATTTTGTCATCCAGTGCACCTAATATGGACTTACACCTGTTTTCCCCTAATCACTTACTTCATACCTGAGTTCCTATTTGAAAGTTAGTGATCCATTAGCAATTTGTCATCCAGTGCACCAATTTCGGACTTACACTAGACAGCAGAAACAGTAACTTGAGGAATTTCTTACAGAACTGATGCTTGAAGTATTTAAAACCTCGTTTTTAACCTCATTGAGAATGAAGATGTGTAAATTCTGGTGGTGCATTGAGAAGGCTCTATATGAAATCTCTTTCTTGTTTAGTTTACTTTCCTATCGTACATGTCTATAGTAAACATTATATACATTACATGACTTTGTCTACTAATAGCCTCAAATACCCATGATGATAGATTTTCGTAGCTCTGATATAAAGAAAGACTAAATTTACGAATTGAACATTGTATTAAGCTAAATCTGAGATTGCTTCTCGTATTTGTATCTGAGTTTACAGGTTAAGAAACTGATAGATGCTATGAGACATGTACATCGGAATTTACTGGTATGCTTTATTTGTTTGCTTCTCCTTGGCCCCTCCTTCATGACATATTATTGTATATTTTTTCTTCTAATTTTATATTTCTGTCTATGACCATAACCATTCCCCAATTTCTTTAACATATTTCCTTCATGGGGGAAACACTGAAACAGGGTCAAGTCCTCATATGTGATTTGTGCATAGCCTCAATCTTGTGAGTGTAATTTTTGGAAAAGTCCTAGATCTAAAATGCACCTTCAGTATGTACAAGAAACGAATTCACTTTAATGGGCTAATGGTTCTCTGAAGACAAATAATTCTGTCAGCAAAACGTTTCTTTTTTTTATATGAACTTTAACAAGTTAGATAGTCACAATTGATATTCGGAAGCTTGAACTAACAGAACACTTCTATTTTCATATAGATCAAATTTACTTTGGTTAACAGCGAATATCTGATTAATTTACTCTCTTTGTGCTGGTGGATGTGCATGTGTGCGTCACATTTACTTATAGGTTTTCCCCTTTCTTTCAGGAGATAAAGGAGTCTGTGCAGTCGGATCTTAGACATCAGGTTTCCCTCCTTGTTCAACCAATGATCCAGGTCAGTCTTAACTACTGGTTAGAGAATTTTTGGATATTAAGTTTTCCATCTCCTGTGTTTACCTTTCAAAATCAAATGTTTGGATCATGTTTTCCATTATTCCAAATTTAATTTTTTCACTCGATTAATTATCACGTATCCATTTCAGTTGAGTTCAAACCACTGTTCCGTTGTTGGAATGGACCCATGTATAATGGCTCATTAACTATTTACGCCTTCTTATCCTTTTTTTAAAAAAAGGGAGGTGTGAAGGGAGTTGTATAACATTTGTATACAACCTTCCCTTTAAAACTTTTCTTCTCAAAAATATGTTCCATCCAGAAAGGATGAAGCACAAACACTACATGTGGCGCCAGATTACTGTGCTGATCATGAGCCCTTATTGTGTTCAATCAACCTACGTTTAAAATGGTCACATCTCTGTCCCTCCAACACCTGAAATTTCATGTATAACTGAAAACTTGTGCTTTGATGGTGTGAGGTTAAATTCTATTCCCCTTGTTAGGGCATCTATGCTTCACATGTACATGCTAACCGACTATTTGTTAGGGGATAATAAACTTACATAACCCAAGGTTCATAGTAACTTCATCTCCGAACATGTAATTTTCATTATTTATTTCCATTACCATATTTGAGGTGATATAGAATGGTACATTATAAATATTTGATGCCAAAAAGATGTTTGGGGATGGACGAAGATTATCATGAATATTGCCGATGGGTTTTAACCTACAACTTACAAGGTTACATATAAACTCATTGTCCATTACCGCCAAATTATTATCAAGCCATGAACATTTCCGCTTAAGATAGGATGGGGGGAGCAAAATGGAGAAATTCAGTGGGAGGTGGAAATGAAGAATGACACTACTAGATATGTTACTTTCTTTTATGGGATTTATTTGCTATGTTTTTCAGATTAAGATGTTATTTGCTGCAGGCACTAGATGCTGCTTTTGCGCATTATGACGCACATTTGCAGAAGGGGTTGGCAAAACGTAGATGAAAGCTTTAATGGTTTTGTTAGATTATTCTTTTTATTCATCTAATTGTCTAATGGAGTTACATTTGATTGCACTTGCAATAACCTGTGATAACTGATAAGGCTATCTTGACAGTATTTTTTTAAGAGGTTTATAATTTTACTCAAGGAAAAAATGATGTTTCATGACATAAAATACTTCGTGGTTTGTAGTTTGTACATATATCATATTAAAGCTGTTTGTTCCAATAAAACTTTGGGCACAATTGCACAACCTACTTCTTATTCTCACATTTGCATGGAGATAAATGGCTATATTGCCAAAAACTAGAAGTCAAGAATGCTTAATTTCAGGGTGAAAATGTTGGCTCTATAGTCGATCCTGACTCATTTGATTTATTTTTTATTTTTTTGTTTGCCACCTTTCAAAATAAGTACAGTGATAGGTTGTGACCAAGTGACCAAGTGACCAAATATTTTAGGGGAGTAATTATGGATTATTGACATATTATAATTAGTAAATCTAGGGGTTTGTCTCTTCAACTTATTTTCAGCACTTACAAGAAAAGATAAGTTTAAATAATCATTTCAATATTCACACTTTCACAAATAAGTACTCAATAAATTCAAAAGGTTCAGTAAGTACTAATAAGTTCTAATAAGTTTAAATTCAATATAATTAAGTCGACAAAAACCTAACCTAGATTTGACAAAAGGAAATTCAATCCAAAGCCAGCCCCAAAATAAGGAGTAATGGTTGAACTTATTATGGAGTATGTAAGATTAGAGGATATCATGTAATTACTCTTGATATATAAGAAGAAATTTTCGCAAATTTGATATATTTTGATGAGTACTATAAGAAAATCAAATTTTAATTATATTAATTGACATGTAATTGATATCCATCTCTATTATATAGTCCAAGGGAGGAGGTGTGGTGTCTTCCTTTGAAATGACTATAATACCCTTTAATTTAAAACAACTGTTTCTTTTTAAATAAAGTTAAAAAATGAGAATCAATGCAACTTGCCGTAGGAGTAAGTCAAAAACGGAATATGCAATCACCATTAATAACTTGACAAAATAGATTGACACAATCAATTCACGAAATTAATTAGAATCTTCAATCAAAAAAAGTTAACTATATATGGTGACAACATAATACTTCGTATTTACTAAGTTCAAACAATATGGTTTATTAATATTTATAATTGTTAAAGAACTATATTAAAGTCGCTGATAAGGAATAATTATTAAATTATTGACCAAATTTTCAATGACAGTATTGAACAGTTAAAAATTGATCACCTTCAATTTAAAAAGATAATAACACCTACAAAAGAACCTCAATAATTTACATCACTACCAAAATCATTTTAGATAAAAAACATGTTCATTCGTATATATCTCTATTATATAAGGGAAGGGGGGGATCTATGGTGTCCCCAAATGAAGAGACTATTTTACCCCCCTTTACTTTCTAAATTACAAAACTGATCTCAAAACCGAAGCGGGGCTTCAAACAAAAATACCGGAAATAAAATTACAACAATCACTCACAAGTCAACTAAAATCATAGAATTGCATAATTCATGTTATACAAATCACTCAAATGAGGAAACTTTACAAAAACTAAAAAAAAATCACTTACAAACTACAACCAATCTCTATTATATAAGTGAAGGGGGGAGGAAGATGGTATCCCCTTACAAAAAGTCTTACCCTTATAAAAATCGGTTAACCATAGCTCCCCCTTGACTTATATAATAGAGATTAGGAAAAACTCTCTTGTCTCTCTCCTATCTCATTACAATATTTTTTAGTTCTAGTTTAGTTTTCTTCTCTTTTTTTTTCTCCTTAGCTTTCTTGTAAACCCTAGTTTTATTTTTATTCATCATTAATTAATGAGTTTATTATTTTCATTCTCTTTCTTTTATTGATTTCTTTGATTATATATGCTTTCCATTGTAGATTTAGATTTTATTATTTATTTTATGATCGAGTAGTTTTTATTTCTAGGATTTGGGAATCCATGTTTATATGCTATGAATCTTGATTAATGTTATTGATGGTTTGATTTGTCATTGATATCTTTAATTGATTAGTGTTTTTATTTTGTTAATCTTGCAACCTGATCAGTTGTTTGATTAAATCTTGCTAATAAGAGTTAGAATTGAAAGATCGACTTTTAGAAGTTTACCTACAATTAGCAAATCTGAATATGTTGATCGTACTGCATATGTTGATTTGAGAGTGTTAGGACCGACCGTAGGATTAACACATGCTCTAGATATCTGATTAATTGAACTATTGATGATTTTTTGATATATTTTGATTATGAAGATGGCGGATCATTATCCTAGATCTTTTTAGTTTGATTTTCATATTTTATTAGTTTAAAACCTTAATTCTCATAATCATGATTTTGTTTAGTTTTTAGACAAAAATTTTTTTATTAGGTCCTTCCCTACAAAACTTGTATTTTATTAGGTCCTTTCTGACAAAAAACCATCATTTCCATTTTCACCAACAAAAAAAACAAGGACGAAAATCCATATTAAATTTCCTTGCACTCTCTCTTATATATAGTCAGTTATTGTCATCTTAAGACTACACAATAACCCTCTTGCGTGTGAAATTACAAGCTACTATACTACTACTACAAAAAAAATACTACATTTCAAGAAAGCGAGAGGATGATAAGGGTTGTTCTTCAGTCTGAAAATATGAAACAACTGAAAGTTTCCTCAATGAAAGCACGTAATTTGGAGGAATTACAAAAGGTAATTAGGGAATCCACCATAGCTGACATTATTCTCTTCTGGAAGAGGTATGAAAACTACTTCAACGTCCAAAGTTACTTGCAAGAAGCCATGGATAACGCTCAAGAAATCCAGAAAATTGTATGTTCGTCATTTTACGTTCTTTCTTTTTCATTTTCTTCTTTACTAGTTTTATTTTGTTTAATATTTGCATCATTATTTCGGTAACAAATGATTAAGCTAAGCATAATATAATAGTGATTTTTCAGTTTATATTTGTGGGTCTTGGATGATACTTCATATTTCTACTCTTTCTTGATTTTGTAAGAACACAAAAGATTTTTCTATTCTTCCTTTACGTAGTCTGGATTTTGTTCCAAAGGTATATAAAAAACAGAGGTTTTGATTTATATATATCTTTAAGTCAAGTCTTTAATGACATATTAGAATGAAACTTAAAAAAAAAGTGGCTCTTTGAAAAATTGGTATAAAATACTATAAGCTTAAGAAAATGGGTTAAAATTTATGTTGGATTTACTTCTGAGACAAAAATTTAGAAAAATGGTGAAAAGATAAGGTTTAAGGTAATGGGTTAGTATTTATGATTAAGCTTATGTTTGACATTAGAAAAGAACTTTTGGGTTATATCAATATCATGGGATATATTAATTTGATCAACTCAAATTATTTTATGTTCATTTCAGGTCCGAAAATTAGCCAATGCGCCACAAGAAAATGGTCATTTGCCTTACCAAATTGGTGTGCACAATGCGAATAACAACAATAATGCTAATGGTAATGGTAATGGTAATGGTAATGTCGCATTCCACCCCAATGCTGCTGAGAATGGGGCAGCTGTTATCAACGGTAATGGAAATGGTGGAAATAACAACGGAAATGGTGGTGGTGCTGGTGGTGGAAATAACAACGGGAATGTTAGGATTGAGTATATGTCATTCTACAGGTACGATGCGCACTATCAACTCGTACAAACCCTTCATCATTTTGGATTGGTTGCAAATAATTTTGATAGTTGGGAAGCCTTCGCCGATAAAATATACCGAGATTGGCTGTACACGAGCGCCAATGTCGTCTATGCCGATGGTTACGTAAACACATTTGCCAATGCCAACGCCATCGCCAACGCCAACGCCGAGGCAAGAGTCACGACTCCTGCCAATTGTTGGCCGGGAGGTATTACTGTCTTTGGACGACGTGATGATGACGGTCACTTCACTGAATTAAATTGGCCTGATCATGCGTGGGAGACTGTCAGAGTGGCATTGAATTGTGCTCTAATATATGAGGCAAATCCTGAAAATGGTTACTAGCTAGTATAGTCTAATGCATAACTTGCAAATTTTAGCTTTTTTTCATTTTGGTAGTGGGAAGATTTAGTAGATTCTATACAGATGAAAATGCTTCTCTAGTGAAGTATAGGATAATAATGCACTTACGTCGTTCATAGTTGTATCATTGTATGGATCATATCAGTTTTAGATTTTGATGGTCATATGGATTCTTGATCATTCTGTTTTACAAGATTTATATAAAGATGGTTTAATTTGGTTGATTTGTATCTACTCCGTAATAGTTGTGGTATTATTGATTCATATGTAGATGGTGATATGGATTCTTCTTTTGTATGTTTTACAAGTCTCAACCCTTGCGGATGTATACAGGGAGTAATACTTTTCATGGATCGTGGCAACTGGCAAGAGAACCAAGATTTTGAGCCACTAGTTAGTAGTTTAGGTTACTACCCTAAGATTGCATGAATTTAAATGAAGTAGGAGAAAAAATTATTATAGGAAAATTATTTAATGCAAGGGTCTTTACTCTTCCTTATGAAGATTGAGTTTGAAAATACACAACGTAAGTTTCAATGCAATAAAGATACTTTTTTTTATATAAGATATAACTAGTTTTTGGATCTGTGCATAATTGAGAAATATCGTGTTCGGCTATGATTGCCTCGCCTCTCATTCATTCATTTACAGTATATATCATACAATACTAATTAGGAAACCTATTAGTAAGAGGAGATCCCAGAGATATACAACTATTAGGAAACTATATACATATTTCCTTAACACCCTCCCTCAAGTTGGAGCATGAGAGGGTTCAAGAATGCCCAACTTGGACAACAAAAATTCAAACTGAGATTTCCCAAGAGCCTTTGTGAAGATATCTGCCAACTGAAGAGAGGTGGAGACATAAGACGGTTGAATGAGCCCATCAGTGATAGCATCACGCACAAAATGACAGTCAACTTCGATATGCTTCGTGCGTTCATGAAATACTGGATTTTTGGCAAGATGCAAAGCAGACTGACTATCACAAAATAAAGGTATAGATTTGGGATGATCAATACCCAAACTGAAAAGAAGACCTTTTAACCATTTGAGCTCACAAGTAATAGCAGCCATAGATCGATACTCGGCCTCAGCAGACGATCTAGAAACAGTATGTTGCTTCTTTGTTTTCCAAGAGATAGGAGAGGGGCCTAAGAAGACAATCCAGCCAGACAAAGAACGACGAGTAATGGGACAAGCTGCCCAATCAGAATCACACCATCCTTGTAGAGATAAGTCACTGTCAGCACGTAACAAAATACCTTGACCTGGAGTACCCTTAAGGTAACGCACTACTCGTAAAGCAGCATCCCAATGAGCTTGACGAGGCGCCTGCATAAACTGAGATAAGATATGAACGGCATAAGCAAGATCGGGACGAGTGGATCGCCAAGTATATGAGACGGCCAACCAAACGACGATAGGCAGCGGCATCATCAAGAAGCGGGCCATCATCATGGGCCAACCTGTGATTCTGCTCAATAGGAAAAGCACATGGCTTGGCGCCTAATAAGCCAACTTCAGAAATAATATCCAAAGTGTATTTTCTCTGACACAAGAACAAACCCGAGGCACTCCGAGCAACCTCGAGGCCGAGAAAATATTTAAGAGGACCAAGGTCCTTCATCTTGAAACAATCACTCAAATAAGACTTGAAAACAGTCAACGCAGCGGAATCATTACCAGAAATAATGAGATCATCAACATATACCAAGACATTCATCTGCACAGGACCATGAGTGAAGGTGAAAAGAGAATAATCAGAACAAGACTGCAGAAATCCATACCCCTTCAAGGCAGAAACAAGTTTAGCAAACCAGCATCGGGGAGCTTGCTTCAAACCATACAAGGACTTACGAAGACGGCACACCAAATGGGGATTCGAACACTGAAAGCCAGGAGGAAGCTTCATATACACTTCTTCATCAAGATCACCATGAAGAAATGCATTATGGACATCCATTTGATGAAGTTCCCAATTTTTGGAGGCAGCAATAGCAAGAAAAGCCCTCACAGTGGTCATTTTGGCTACAGGAGCAAATGTTTCATTATAGTCAACCCCAGCCTCCTGATGATTCCCCAAAACAACAAGGCGAGATTTTAGACGCTCGACGGAACCATCAGACAAATATTTGGTGCGATAGACCCATTGACTACCTAACGCACGCTTGCTCGGAGGCAACTTCTCTAATGTCCAAGTACCATTTTCCTCCAAAGCACGAATCTCATCCTGCATAGATGCCTGCCAAGCAGCATCTGTCATAGCCTCTTTAAAAGATCGAGGGTCAGTGGTAGCAACAACAGCAGCAATAAACTTTCGGTATTTCACAGAAAAATTTGTACAATGTATATAATGTGCTATGGGATAAGGAGTACCTGAGGAAGCGGAAGGAGACGGTGCACTGAGAGATGGACTTTGAGGAGCAACTGCATGGGTAACAAAATCACGAAGCAACACAGAAGGGATTTTATCCCTTTTACCACGGCCCAACTCATCAAGAGACTTAGAAGGAGATGGAGAAGACGACGGGGCCTCATAAACCGAAGGAGAAGAGTTAGTGGTGGGCCGAGGGGGAGCCCAAGGCATCGGGTGAGGAAAAAGGGATAGGCGTGTTTGGAGGAGAGGAAGAGAGGGTGTTGGGCGGCCCAAAGGTGAAGCGGACAAGGAAGAGGTAGAAGAAGACCGATCCGTGTTTGAGGGAGAAGGAGTGTGGACCGTGTTTCGAGGGAGAAGAGGGGCCGGGCCGCGTGTAAGGGAGAAGAGGACTGGGCCTTTTGTGAGGGAAAAGAGGGAGAGGGGTGAGAAATGGGCGGCCGAGAGATGGAAGGAGAAGGAAACGGCCGGGCTGATTTTGAGGGGCCGAAGAATCGAAGGTAAGAAAGAGAGTTCGCAAAATCGGGGTGGATAGGATGATCGGTCAAGGGAACCAAAGTGTCGAGTGCAATATTAACATCTTCCGGACTAGCAAAGGGAAAGACATCCTCAAAAAACTTGACATCACGAGAAACAAAGAATTCTTTGGTGTCTAAATCAAATAATCTCCACCCCTTCTTCCCAAAAGGATACCCAACAAACATGCATTTGCGACTACGGCTAGCAAACTTATCACCCTTAGTTTTATGGTTATGAGCGAAGCAAAGACAACCAAAAGTGCGAATGGCCTCATATGCAGGAATAGTGTCATGTAGAAGTTCAAAAGGAGATTTGTTGCCTAAAATAACAGATGGAGTGCGATTGATAAGATGCGCAGCAGCAAGAACACTTTCCCCCCAAAAATAAATAGGCAAATTAGCTTGAAATCGAAGGGCCCTCCCGACATTGAGAATGTGTTTATGTTTTCTCTCAACTCTCCCATTTTGTTGTGGGGTGTTTGCACATGAAGTTTGGAAAATGATGCCAGTAGCAGTGAAATAATCATGGAGGCAATTGAATTCAGTTCCATTATCACTTTGAACAATCTTAATAGTTTGAGAGAATTGGCGTTCAACCATAGCAACAAAGGACATAAACATACGAAAAACCTCCAACTTATCAACCAATAAATAAACCCAAACTGCTCGAGAATAGTCATCAACAATAGTAAGAAAATAACGAGCACCACAAGAAGAAACATGTCTATAAGATCCCCATAAATCACAATGAATTTTCTCAAAAATGCGACTAGCACGACTATCACTATTAGGAAACTTGTCTCTAGGATGTTTGGCACGAAAACAAATCTCACATGCCTTATTAAGACTACCCTTATGACCACAAAGAGGAGGAAGTAACTTCACTACAGATTCTGAAGGATGTCCCATGCGCTTATGCCACAACTCGAAATCCGAAGAAGAATGATGCACCGAAACATGTTGCACTTGTTCACCCCCGCAGAAATAGTAAAGTCCATCTCGTTTATGCCCCGTTCCAATCAGCTCCCTCATGGGGTCCTGTATAGCACACATAGAAGAGTTAAATTGTACAATACATGATAAAGCAGAGGTGAGTTGTGAAACCGAAATTAAATTGCAAGTAAAGTGAGGCACATAGAGAACATTAGTGAGAATAATGGAATCCGATAACCGAACAGAGCCCTTATGAGTAGCAACTACCGAGGCACCATTAGGAAGGCCCACAGGACAATCCAAAACATCAACAATATCATACAACCAATCTTTCTTGCCGGTGACATGATGGGTAGCGCCGGTATCAATAATCCAAGAGGAAGGAAAGAACATACCATTTAACCGATCATCAGGGACAGGAGTATTACCAAGTAAGCCGGCCAAAGCCTTCCATTGATCTGCCGAAAATAGAGAAGCCGAGGAAGAGGCGGTCGAAGAAGTGGCGGCAGCGACCAGTAGGTGCGGCATGGGTGGCATTGGCCTTAGCAAGTGCCGCGACCACGGCCAGAGGGGGGGGCCTTGGAGGCCCGAGAATCTTTGGCGGCGGAAGCGAGCCATCAGGATAGCCGACGAGTTCATAACACTTGCTGGCGTCATGGCCGAATTTTTTGCAGTGTTTACACTCGTGAAGAGACCAACAGCGAGATATGTCATGGCCGGGTTTATTGCAGTGAGTACAAAGAGTACGTTCAGTCCTCCCACGGCCACGACTTGCGGCTTGTACAGCAAACCCAAGCACATCCGAGGGTTTATCAAGCGGCAAAGATGAAGTGCGAAGCCTCTCGTCTTGAACCGCCAAGTGATAAGCACGGGCCAAGAGACTAAGAGGATCGGATGATAAGATATTGGTACGAAGAGGCGCAAAATCCAAATTCAAACCCATTAAAAACTCATGTAAACGTTGAGCATCACGTCGAGTGGCATGACGAGAGCCCGCATCACAACTAGAACAGCATGAACAAGAGATTAAAGGTGCATGTTTGTTTAAATCTTCCCACAAACTATTTAGTTTACCATAATACGTAGACACCGACATTGTTTTGGATTGCTCACATTTAGAAATTAAAGTTTTGATTTGATGAATCTTTGGACCATTAACCATAGCAAAACGGGTACGAAGATGTTCCCAAAGACGATGGGCTTCACGGAATTTCGAAAGAGTAGACTTTACCTCAATGTCGATGGTATTGGTGATCCATGAGATGATCATGGCATTCACCGTGATCCAGTCAGAAGTAGTATGAGGCGGGACAGCCGCGGTGAGCGTGCCATCAACAAAGGCAAATTTACGCCGAGCTTCGAGGGCCATCTGAACGTCGGCAGCCCAGTCATCATAATTATCCAAGCGGAGACGGGTTGGAGTGATAAAGTCGCCAGGACGATCACCCGTACCGAGATAAAAAGGAGAGGTAATATTAATGGCAGATGGAGGTGGTGTGGTTGGCGGGTCGAGATCAGCGCCTGGCATGGTGGCGGCAAGCAGGCAGCAAAAGAAACGAGAGAAAAAAAAAAAAAATAGGTTATGGCTTTGATACCATGAGAAATATCGTGTTCGGCTATGATTGCCTCGCCTCTCATTCATTCATTTACAGTATATATCATACAATACTAATTAGGAAACCTATTAGTAAGAGGAGATCCCAGAGATATACAACTATTAGGAAACTATATACATATTTCCTTAACAATAATGCACGAGAAGTTTTCTGTTCAATAAATATACATATATTTAAATGTTATGAATGCATATTTTCTAAAAGCGATTGCATTATTCAAAATTTCAAATATGATAAATCAATGAGTTCATCAAATACTGAGTATGATTTCCTACATCATATTGACTCAAAATTTAACACATTAACATATGTTATCTAATAATTTGAAAGCAACAATAAATTGTCCAACCGGATAAATGATTTAAAAGTGTTATCCATATATATATATATATATAGGGGTAAGATCCGCTGAAAACAACTCTTAATCTGAAAACTGAAAACAGAGTAACTTTTACCACTTTTAGGGCAACTTTTTATATTTTAAGGGTAACTTTTACCACTTTTAGGGCAACTTTATATATTTTAAGTGTAACTTATTTTAACTTTGATTATAGTTAAACCTATGCAGGATTCGAACCTACATCGTTGTGTATTACACAATGCTCTACCAATTGAGCTAATAGGTTGTATGAATTTCGCCAAATATATGTTAGAGAGAGGGGGTAACAAATAGCTTTAAAACAGCAAATAATAACAATACTTGGGAAACTAATAAAAACATAACGGTAATAGAGAGATGAAGATGCCAAATTTGTTGAGATTTTAGTTCAAACATAACGGTAGGAGAGAGATTATTACTCTGTTTTTTTTATTGAACAAAAACAGAGCATATTTGTAAAAGATGAAGATGAAGTAATAAAAGAAGAATTTGATTGAATTTCGAAGTACCCATTAATGGGTTTAAGGAATTAAAGGTTTTTATAGTGATTTCAGGTCTGTAAATTGGAAAAAGAAGAAAAAGTTTGAGAATTTTTGAATGTTTGAAAGGTGTTTGATGAAATGCGTCAACGAAGTAGGAATACAAAGGAAAAGAGGGTACTTTTTTTTTACATATTCGGAAGTAATCTTCTCAAGGATTCACAGCATTGCCAAATCCTATGTCATTTGGTAGCAATTTAACTTAGCCAATCTCAACAGTCAAGACACGGCAATATGAACATGTCAAATAAAGGAGAAGTTAGATAGATTACCTTCATTTGCTTGAACTTTAACTTTTTTCTTTGATTTCTTGACAGGAAGCTCTTTATTTTTCTTCCCTACATTCTCCATTTCAGCTACACAAAACAAATACATAATAACTATACTTAAAAACAAAAAAAAATAAAGAAAATCACAAAAGCTAACACATAATAACAAATAATCTAAACCCTAACAAAAATTGACTATACAAAAAAACAGAGAAATAGTTTTTTCAAACAATATATAACGAAAATTTAGTAAATCTTGCAAAAATTCATATGAATATACGAAATTCTTTTCTAGATCTAACAAAAAGTTCACAATAAAATTTCGAACCACCAGATCTAGAGATTATAAGAATTAAAACTCAAAGAAAAAACATTGTAAGCGAAAATAAACTAAACCTAAAACCAAAAAACAATTGAAAGCTTACTGGAATTATAAATTGAGGATGAAAAACGCTACAAACAAGAAGAAGATTGAGCCTAAAGTGGAGAGGAAAACGTTCCAGAAGAGAAAGGAAGGAGAGAGGAGAGAGAAGAGAGAAAGTTTTTGGTAAAAAAAAAAGTGGTTTTAAATGAACGGCATATTCACCGCACGATGAAGAATAAACGATCAGATTAGATTAACTGATTTATGTCCGCACGATGAAAGATCAACGGCTAAGATTCAATGTTTTCAGTTTTCAGCCTAAAGATGGTTTTCACGAGATTCTATTCCTATATATATATATATATATATATATATATATATATATATATATATATATGGGCAAGATCACATGATAATGCTCCTTACATGAGAAATGAGAATGAATCTCAACCACACGATTGGATTAGAGTTACAACACTTGTTCATTAGAGTTGTACCTCCGAAAAAATTTTGAGCCCAAAATTTTTTTTTTTTTTTTTGAATTTTTTTTTCTAATATTCTTTTTTTGGAGTTACATCATTTTTTCATTAGAGTTACATCACTTGTTCATTAGAGTTATAGCGCGAAAAATCCATTCTCATTTCTCATATAAGTATGCATTCTCATATGAACTCACTTCTATATATATATATATATATATATATATATAGGAATAAGATCACGTGAAAACCACTCCTCATGCTGAAAACTGAAAACTGCAACATACAATGAGCAAAAAGTTTCTTAAAATGATCAAAAAGAAAAATTGAGCAAAAAGTTCTTAAAATGAACAAAAATATATAATGAGCAAAAAAACATAAAATGAACAAAAATTTGTAAAATAAGCAAAAGTTTATTAAAATGAGCAAAAAAAACGTAAAATGAACAGAAGTTTGTAAAATGAGCAAAAAGCTTCGTAAAATGAGCAAAAGTTTTTTAAAATGAGCAAAAAAATAATATGAGCATAAATCAACAAAATGAGCAAAAAGACCGGTTTTCAGCCTAAGGTTAGTTTCAGTGGATCCTATATATATATATATATATATATATATATATATATATTAGAGCTGATCAACTCCAACCCGGCCCGCGGGCCCGGCTCGGCCAGGCCCGATTTTTGGGCGGGTTTGGGCAGGTTTTTTGGCCCGCGGGGCAGGCCCGGCCCGTTTTTTTTATTTTTGGGCGGGCTTTGGACAAGCCAAAAAAGACTTTTTAGTCTAAATTTTGGCCCGGCCCGTTTTGGCCCGGAAAAGCCCGCTCGGCCCTGCCCGAAATAACAGGCTTTGGGCACAATTTTTTGGCTCGGATTTGGGCCCGCCCCGCCCAATGAGCAAATTTTTTAATCATACTCATACAATAATCCTTCCTTAAAGAAATTACATCTAGGGTTTTTGTATCAAGAAAATCATGCTTCTTTCCTGGGACATTTTTCAGATGATGCTGATGGAAGTCATGCCTTAATTCAGCGCGGCTTAATCCCCCATTTGTTGCGGTTTCTTGAGAACTATGGTGACTTCGATCAAGTTGGTTAATACTCTTATTAGCTTTCTTTTCATACATTATACTACTATATGATTTTATAATTCTGTTTTGACTAATGTAAATGATGTTCACTGCCTTGTTTTTAGAATAAAGCAGCAGAAGTGCTAGTGGCACTGCTAGATGGGTCTCTTGAGCAAGCTCAGGAAGTGATCAATAATGGTGGTGTGGCTATAATGGTTCAGCTACTAGATTCTAGTCATAGAGAAGTGAAAGTTCAGGTGATCAAGAAACTCGTAACACAGTATATTAGAGTTATGGTAAGTATATTATATTAGAGTCCTAGACTAATAAGGAAACGAGTATAGTTTCCTTATGATATTAGGTAAGTATCTTTATTAAGACTCTAGGTTAGCTTATTGTCCAAGGTCATTGTACTATATAAATAGGGTTGTACCCATATCATTTAATAACAAGAAATTTAGTTGTTCTACAAGCCGTTTCCTATATTCTAAATCTTAACATGGTATCAAGAGCAAGTTAAGATCTTGGGTAAAAACTCCAAAATATTGTTCTCTTGCCGGTGGGTTTGAGTTTTAAACCCACCGGCCGGATTATTTCTGTCAAAGTTGAGATTTTTTTTTTTGCCTGCTTTGTTCTCGGCTCTTCCGCTGCTGTCTGTTGGCGCCGTCGTGGTGTCGTTGCCTTACTGTGCGTGTGTACGCTGTCGTGTGTTTGTCTTCCTCCATTAATTTTTTTTCCCCCGTTTTGTGCGAGTGATTTTCATCTTCTCTGGCTCAGTTTACTTTGTGCGAGTGTGGTTACGTTTCTGCTGCTGGCCTGCTGTTGTCTGGTTATCTGCCGTCATCAGCCAAATTTGTCTTTCTTCCTCTGGTTTGTCTTATTCGATCAAAAAAAAAATTTGGTTTGCTTTGTGCGTCTATCTTCAGTCTTTGAATTTTCTGGTTGGTTTGCTTCGTGTGTGTGCTGGTATTCAAGTGTGGTTTCGTCTTCTGTGAGTGAGTATATTGTGACTTATGAGTGCTTTAATTCCTCTTTTCCTAGTTAGTGGCCTCCACCAGTGAGTCACAAAGTATTTTTTTTTTTTTGGAATTTGGCGGCAGTAGGTTTGTTTTGTTGTGTTGATATTAAGTGTTGACTCATGGCGGCAGTAGTATTCAAGCAAGTGCTTTTGCTTCGTTCCAGTTTTCCAAGTTACTGTTATTTGGCTTTGTGGTGAGTAATTAGCTTCAGTTTTTTGTTTGGGGATTGTTCTGTTCGTGGGGGCTCTAGTTCACGAATTGGTGTTTTGGATATTAATTTCATGAAGTGGTTCGTGATATTTGTTCGTGTTTTCCGACTTGCTAAATATCGGATGCTACCGTTCAAGTGTGATCTACTCGTCTAGTAGATTGTGATCTTGCTTGTGGTATATTGGAGGTGTGTGACCAAGACGTGATCTTGTTCGGTTGATGCGGTTGTGCATCATTTCTACAAAACCCTAGTTGGGTCCCTAGTTGGGTTATGCGGTTACGCATTGTTATTGTGATGGGTTATGGTGGCCCATCCAAGCTATTGTGTTGGTGCTATTGAGCATCGTGTTGGTGCGGTTGTGCATCGTTGATGACCTAAGTGACGAATTGGATCATGAAGGTTGATTGGTTGTCCATAATCCAAAAAGGGTATTTCTTGGTTGTCCCTAATCCAAAATGGTGTTTATTGGTTGTCCTTAATCCTAAAGGCGGGTTATTGATGGCGTTGATTGATTCACGTCTTATTGGTCTCCTAGTAATTCTTTAATATTTTTTTTCAATCGTAGCGTTCGTGTTACTACCCTACGACTGAGGGGGAGTATTAGAGTTATGGTAAGTATATTATATTAGAGTCCTAGACTAATAAGGAAACGAGTATAGTTTCCTTATGATATTAGGTAAGTATCTTTATTAAGATTCTAGGGTTAGCTTATTGTCCAAGGTCATTGTACTATATAAATAGGGTTGTACCCATATCATTCAATAACAAGAAATTTAGTTGTTCTACAAGCCGTTTCCTATATTCTAAATCTTAACACAGTAGCATTTGTTGGTGCTGAATTCCAACTTGTTTTGGAGAAATAAAATTAAGTTTAATTACTATGTATCTTTGGGGATCACTAATTACTATGTATTAATGTTACCTAATCTGGAGTTGATCATTCTATTAACGGAAAGCATGCATTGAACCCATGTTGGCCATTCTATTAACAGTATAGGGGTGAGCTTCTTTCCCATGGTGTTTTTACTCATTTGGCAGTATTGCTTGAGCAACTCCTAGAACCACCTATTGAAGCTGGCCATGGAACTTTTTTGCTGAAGACGGCACTTGATGCTTTGCTAAGTTTTTTCTTGGAAGATCCACTACCGGCCTTTCATCTGGTACTCCCTCCGTTTTCTTTTACTTGAAAAAATTTCATAACATATTAGAGTTGGATACTTGACATATACCCATGTTGGCCATATCCAATATGAATATCCGAGCCAAAGTACATACGAACGAAGATGCATTAGTAAGAAAGGTCAAAACTCTCTTAACTTCGACTGCAAAACTCAAAATGTTCCAGCAAAATATAGAGGTATTATTTCGGTATATTCATTCAATTGTTGTTTCTATAGTTTTTCTTACATTTTCATTATCTTTTCTAGGTGGAAATTGTTCTTCCAATTGTTCAGAGAAATAGAGAATAATGCTTGACATATACCCAGTTGGAGTGTTTACTGATATATGCAATTATGCTTGCTTAACTATGAATCACATATTAAGAGGATCATTAATTAACCCAGCTCATTACTCAACTGTTTCTATATTCGGGTTTCATGCTATGAAATTCATGTTTCCACCTTTTTGATATATTCAAAGATATAGAGGAATTTGCATATTCATGTTGTTAATCATAAACTCATGTAACTCAGTTTCAAGCTATGATAGTCTGTCTTTTTTTATGTCTCAGGCCGAGTTTGAGCTTAAGTCAAGCTCACTCGAATTGAGCTAATTATATCACATTATCACCCCTAGTTATAGCATACTGTCATGGAATGTGCTAAACATAATCCCATGCTTAAAAATTTTTTCTTTGTTCCTTGCAATGTTTTCCTAACAAAGAATTATCCTACGGAATATAATCAAACCTTTCATCATTTAGGTTTTGATTGACAATGGAATACTTCCAGCACTTCACCAAAACCTCAATCAAGTCCCCTATGAAAAAGAAGCTTGCTTGACCATATATGCTATAATGCATAGGGCGCCGGCGCCGCACAATATACAGGTACATAATCATCTAAAAATATATTTGTTTTATGTGAGAAACGTTTCATTTATTTTAGAACAGAGGAAGTATATGGAAAATTGATTCTTTTTTTTCCGTGTATGTACTTAATTTATGTTCTTGTGTGTGTCTTATGTACTATTCTTGAAGCTGCAAACTTCCCTTTCTTAAAACAGAACTACTAAATTTAAAGTGTCTATTAAGAATTTAAATCTTAATTATAAAATAATAATTCAATTAGTGGTCTTTGAACCAATGCTATATATAGATACTCATATAAGTGGCCTGACTATACTACACACATAAACCTAGTCTATTTGATTATGGAAGAACAATTACTTTGTCACTATTTTGTACGATTACATGTGTCACACAAAATAATTGGTCCATATCATTACTTTTTTATTTCTTAAGACAAATCATTGTTATCCTTCCCTTCGTGTTAAGTTTTCACTTTATTGTGTGGTTGTTAGTGGTATTCCAATTGTTGAATAAAAGATTTTATTAGATATTATCTCTAATTTTTAGAATTCATGTCCATCTCTAAACTAAGGAGCTCTTTTTGAACTTTGAAGTGAAGATATACTAACAAGTTAAAGGACGTGCATGTAATCTTTAAACAGATGCTTATTGATGGGAATCTCATCCAGCCTCTTCTTCAAATCCTACAAGACGAATTTGGAGAAAATGAGACACACTGTCTGCTGACAGAGGATTTGATGCGCAGATTAAGTGAGGACCATTTATTTGTAGTTTTATCATGAAAACTATTCTAGGTAACTAGTTTCTTATATACTCCGTCCGTTTCTTTAATTGCAACATTTGAGTTTACGCACTTGTTGAATGTTGAGACATAATTTTAATCATTAATATCTTTAGTTATATATTTGTAAAAATTATGCAAATAAGATAGTTAGAAAATAAACTTGGAGACGAATCAAATAAGATCTCGTATAACTATGTTTTTCCCACTTATAAATTATTATAAAAGGTCAAAGGGTAAACTGTGAATAACTGAATAGTGAAAAAGTCAAAATGTAGCAACTAACAAAACGAAGGAAGTATATACATAGGTCGCCTAAATAAATGGACACATTCAGTCAATAAATTTAGCTTTTGTAGCCACTAAAGACATGGCATGACGCACTCTTTTTCTTCTTGACATGCACTCTTCAACTTCTTTTTTTTCTTCTGTTATTTTTCCAGCATGTTAGCGAACCAAGGTTGCATCCAACCCCTCTGTCAGTATCTTCACAACGTGAATCTACGTATGCCATGCATTCTAGGACTGAGGAACATCATACGAGTGGGCAATAGAAACAGAGTTAATGGAGTAAACGGGTTAATGGAGTAAACGGGTTAATGGAGTAAATATACATGCAACAACAGTTCATCAATTTGGTGGCGTAACACTTAAGGGCTAAGGCATTGCGGGATGATGCAAACGTTGGGGAGATAGCTTGAGAGATCCAGCTTTATCTCCCTATTGATTAGGAGGGTATGTACAGGGGTCAAAAGCATCATATTGTACATGGTTTTTCGAGAATGAAGCAACGGTCACCATTTCTCTTGGACATCTTACATATGGAAGGAGTGAGCATGAATGTTGCAGTCACATGAAGTAGAGCTCTGCCATTGTTAAACATCGAGTAATCTGTGGTTTTTGGAAATAGTATGTCATTTCCAACTTTTTGTCGGATCTCAATTTGATAAATAGCTAAAATTTTGATGATATAATGTAATGTGCTTGTACAGTTAAAATGTCAAACTCAAGTGACTTGAAATTTTGAAAATTTATGAAATGCTACAACTGTTGCATTTTAGAAGGAAAAAAAATCCTCAAATAGAATGCTAAATTTCTCACCACGAGATCTTCTGCATTCTCGGATAACCATTGCCAATGTCATGATGTATAATTTTGCAGTACATACTCATTTATCAAGTGCTCCACTCAGGATAAATCGTCATAGAGCTATGAGAACAAGGCACTCATTTCAGGTCGTTAGCAACCACGAGGTATGGTGTGCAATAATGTCTTTCTCATGCAGCATGTATACGTAATTTGGCAATGCACATGGACCTCCCAAGCCTAAACTCTTACAGACAGCAGTTGATGGTCTAAAGACACTTCTTTCAGCTTGATCCATAAAAGTTTGTGACGTGCTTCACTCACCAAATCAGCAGGAAGATACTACGTTTCAGAGTCCTGCACTTTAAACTTACACCTGCCGGTTCCAGCACAGACTGCACATTCCTCTACTTGTCCGGCCACATGGCTTAAGCAATAGTCAATTCTGTCCTTCACAACATCCTGCAACATCAAATATCGCAGCATAAAATCAGATACATTTTGCCTTACATGTCTTCCACTCTGAAAACTGATTTTAGCATGATCATCATCACAAGATGATAGGAGTCATATTACAACTCCGAAAAGTGAGAAGAATTCAGGTTCCATGATATTATATATTTGCTGCAGTTCTTATCCAGGAAGTGTCAAATGATATAAGTTCACCTAATCCCTCAAAAAAGAACGGCAGGGAACCCCTCAAGAGCTCACTATTGGAATAGGGGTGAGGTTAATTGGGTGTAATGTGTAAATGAAGCAAAACACAATAGACAAGTATAGCCACCCCACCATACATCTTTTTCTACACTAAAAAGTTTCCAAAAGCAAACACAACCATAAAAATACAGGTTTGCAATGAAAGAAACAACTAAAACAGATATTATGTCTTACAAAAAGAACGCGAATATTACAAAAAGGGACGAAGTTCATACCACAAGCAACTCATGCAGACCCAGCGGTGCAGTGACAAGATAGTTGATACCAGGGTGCTCTAATGCAGCAGCACCTGCAAGCGCAGGGATATCCTGTAAACCAGCAATAGAAATCCATTTAAATTTTTGATGCTTGAAAGCTTCCATCAGAACCCAAGAGTGAAGAGCTATCCTTGCCTGGATCTACTATTCATTTGAAGAAATAGGATAAGTAATTCTAATGGAATGTCCTAGAGCAAATTGTAATGCCCTAGATCAATTTGGAATTTCAAAAGATAACAAGTATATAATTTTTGGTTGGAAAAGTTTACACTTCGGTATCCTTTTGCGGATAGGGGGGACTCCATAACCAAAATATACTGCCCTAGACAGACTGACATAGTCTTTTCTTACCTGATGCCAATGGCGTCCTGGAAAGAGGAAGAATGGGCTTATGATAACACGATTTGCCCCTTGCTGGACACATAAATCGAAAGCATCTTTTATAGATGGCTCTGCCAATTCCTGAACAATGAGAAAAGACGAAACATGGTTAGGAGTCAAGATGACAAGCTCAGTGTAAAACAGCAAAGTACCAGAATTAGAATAGAGAAATGCATGTACAATTAACAAGCAAACTTAATTCTAAAGTTGGGTGTAGATATTAATGAATAGCGAATTTCATTGACATTTCTAAGTGGTGACTAAGTATCAGTCCGCCATATTCCTCAACACACAGGAAAGCCAATGAGATGTTAGCTGCCAAGTCCACTCAGCAATTTAATCTCCATTTGCAATATAAATTGCATAACAATGTAATAATTAACAAGGTAATTACCATATGAGCAGGCTCAACAATGGGGTATCCAGTTCTGCTTTTAAACATTAGCACAAATTCATCTGCAGTATATGAGTAAGCACACTTATATAATGAACTAGAGAATAAAAATAGTTGCAACAATAGCCCCCCCTTCCCTTTTAAAGGATACATGTACAAAAAAAAAAAACCTAGAAGGCATTACTCAGTAAGATATTAGACTCTTTCCGGCGAGATCCGTGATCCACGATAATCACACCATCCTTCTGACCCACACCAAAGGCACCCTCATGCACGCTTTTCTGATCCATAGGAAAGCACAAGCTTGGTGACAGGCGCTTAAGTTGAATACTTTTTGGTGGTTTAAAAAATCGAGGTGCAACTTCTGTACGACTTCCTTTTGCTGTTGGTAAATACACCGGGCTGACCACCACAGAACAAATAAAACAAGGTGATAAGAAAGTGAAAATCATTTGGATAGGAAATGAAGAGTGGCTATGTTAAAGAGTCTCAAAACTTAATACCTTTGAAGGTGAACCCACTGGTTACAGGATAATAACTTTAATGACATTTAAGCTGCTGTTAATCCTGCTTATCATTTATTCATCAGCTGGGAAGAGAAAAAGAATATATAACATCAAACTTAGATAACTCCCTAGAAGAGATGCCAACCACTATTTAGCCAGCAAATAAAACAAAATTCTGGTACAAGCTCAACAGGATCAAATTAATTAGTTCAATACCAACCCTAAGTTCAATGGGAATGAGGCAACTATCCTCTTAAACCTTGTAAATACCAAGGTGTCACGTCCAATTTACTCAAAGACACCAACCGCGTCAATGAAAACATTCACATATAGATAACCAAGTGGCAGTGATTAAAGCACAAAAATCACCACAAATCAGAATGAGAAGAAGAATATGATAAAGCAAAATATAGCATATCATTAACTCCAATATTTTTTTACTCAGCAGGTAAGAGATCAAAGATCAATTCAATCCACAGTCCACTATGCAGTTCATCAATCGCAAAAAACACCAAAAGGATACGCAAGTCAATGTAAACAAGAAATTGGACAGGACACGACGATACTTCCACTCACATGGTCACACCCCACCCACCCGGCCACCCCCCACCAACCCCCCCCAAAAAAAAGAAAAGAAAAGAAAGGACCCAAAATCATGATCCTAATAGAAAAGCCAGTGCTTTCCCTCCTAATAACTCTAGAGTCTAGCTCAATTTGGCACACATCCGAACCTATTTCCGTCAATCATATGCAACACAAAACCTACCCTCCATAGTCCATACAAAACATCAATAATATCAAAAATTTCAGATCTTACCCAAAAACGGGACATAAAAGGAACGCTCATTGATAGGTTTCCCTATTTCTACAACAATTGCAGCATTTTGACCAACAAAACTCAAGAAGGTTGTCCATCCAACGCCCACCTTCCCTGAGAAACTTAGGTTTAAAACACTAATACAATCCCTAAATCAAAAGCTTAATCTGTAACAATCGTGGGCGAAAGTACAATTTGCAAGTAAATTTATTCTCTATGGTGATCCATCTACCAAAGTAAGTTCATCATTTAAATTAACACACATCATTCTTTAGGTCTCCTCTAATCTACTGTACCTATTCCCACACTTGAAATTGACCTACAATTAGCAGTATAGTTGGAATTAGGAGGTCTAATATGAACACCCAATGATCAATAATAGATCAATATATCAAAAAAGTTATCAAATTTGAAGATTAACACCATTAACAGCTAAACCTTTCAGTATCAAATAGTGGGTAATTCATATTATATTCCCACAGTATACATGTGTTCAACTTTGCACTATAAAAATACAAATTTCAGAATTGGGTTTCTTCAATAATTAAGAAAATTTGACAAGAACTTGAAATTGAGGAGATGGGATGATTTCTGCAATTAAGAAGACCCACCAAAAAAAAAGATAAATATATAGAAATGTACTCACAGAAGATAAAATTCTAAGAAATATGATGCTATGGAAAATTGTAGAGAAGCAAGGCTATCTTTCTTCAAAAATTCTTGGCCAAGGATGGACCGATAATTTCAAGCAGACTGTATCATGCGAAGAATAGCACTTCTTTGGTTAGTGTGTTTGTCTGTTCCAATCCTCCAGGCTCGAACTAGCTTTTGTGTTTTAACTTATTATTGTCTTTTATGTTTTCATTTTAGTGAATCTTTTACTTCCTCAGTTCCGAATTAAATGCAACAATTCCACTTTTTCACTATTCACACTTTTCACTTTGAATAAGATTTGTGATTTATACATAATGAAAAACATAGTCAAGTGGGTCTTGTTAGATTCGTCTCGTGACGTACTTTCATAAAATGTAATTTTCATAATTTTTACTTATATGTAATTATAAATATTTGTGGTCAAAATAATGTCTCGGCATGCGTAAAAGTGGATTTGTTGCATTTAATTTGGAACGGAGGAAGTATTAATTTTTAGGTTTGTGTATGGGAAAGTCCGAAAGTGTGAGTTTTATGTTGTGTTGTCTTCAATTTATAAAATAAGTTTTAAGTCCAATAAGTTCAGATCAGGTGTAATCAGATTTTTCATCAGGTCGAACACAACACTCAAAATAAGTTCCAATAAGGGTCAATTAGGTCTATATCTAATAATTTCAGTTCAGGTTTTTCCAGGTGAAGAAAACACACTTTTAATATGCATCTCAACTAAATATTTAAAAGGGGTTCCTTTTCATAAAATTCTGTCACATGAATGTCTCAACTAGATATTTAAAAAGTGTCCCTGTTCATGAAATTCTGTTATATGAATCCTCCACCCTGGCAATGAAATGAGGTAGATGTGGTATCACCTTCTATGTTTACAATCACTTTGACATTTTATTCACCTTTCAAAAATATTTATGGGATGATAAGATGCCTAGAACCTCAAACTTCTGATTTTTGTAAATATTTGAACTACCAAGCCAATTACTAAAGTAATAAAGTTTAGTGTAGATCGGTTTTTATTAAGTACACTATAATACAAAGGACAAAGAGTAAATAAAAAAGGAAAATTTGTCAGAAACCACCTTTTATAATCACTTTTTTGTGAGGAACCACCTTTAAAAAAAATGGTTAATTAGCCACCTTTTTTGTTCTATTTTTTTGTTGGAAGCCACCACTTGCCGGAATCCGACGTTGACCTCGATTTTCCGACGTTGACCATCAGATTTTCGCCATTCTTCCCCCTTTATCCGGCAACCCACCCTCCCCCTCGCATCCCCCAAGAACCCACCCTCCCCCTCGCATCCCCCGACAACCCCCTCCCCCCTCGCAACCCGCCGACAAACTCCCCCACGACCATCCCCACCCTCCCGGCCCCTAAGCCCCTCTCTCCCCTCGCATCCCCCGACATCCCAGGTGGAAGAAATGGCGAAAATCTGGAAAAAAATGGCGAAAAACTGATGGTCAACGTCGGAAAATCGAGGTCAACGCCAAATTCCGGCAAGTGGTGTCTTCCAACAAAAAAAGAACCAAAAAGGTGGCTAATTAACCAATTTTTTTTAAAAGGTGGTTTCTCACAAAAAAGTGATTATAAAAGGTAGCTTTTGACAAATTTTCCAATAAAAAATTATGACATTATTGCCTCTATACCTAGCCCTCCACCTATTTCTAAAGAATTTCCATCTATTGTAGGTAGGGATGGCAATGGGTCCAAGACCCTACCCAGACCCACCCAGACCCTACCCTAAAATTAGGGTACGGGTCTTAATTTTTTGGACCCTATGGGTAAGGGTAGGGTATGGGTCTTAGTCCTATTGGGTAAGGGTAGGGTAAGGGTCCACTCCTCAAATACCCAGACCCTACCCAAACCCTACCCATAGACCCATCTAAACTAAAATATATATTTTTATTTTTTAAAAAATTAAAATGAATATATATATATAAACATATCCTTCTAGCAGACTTCCAATAAAACTAAAACCCTCCCTCAGTTAGGAACCCTAGCCGCAAATCGCAATCACGTAAAATATATTTATTTATATTTTGATGTATGAGACTTTTGGGATGTGCAAAAAAATATGTATTGGTATGGAATGTACGTGATATTATGTGTGCTAATTGCAAAATTAATATATGAAATTGTGCTTAACGATTATATATACATGTGAAAATGTAAGCGGATTTATTTTTGTGTTGGACCCATTTTAGACCCTAGACCCTACCCAGACCCTATCGGACCCTACGGGTACGGGTAAGGGTCCTAAAAAATTTTACCCTGTGGGTATGGGTAGGGTATGGGTCTACATCCAAAAGTTAGGGTATGGGTAAGGGTCTAGCCTTACCCTACCCAGACCCTACCCATTGCCATCCCTAATTGTAGGTTTTGATTATTTCATCAAAGCCTGATTATTATTTCCCTACTTAATTTTTTTTTACACATTTTGGCATGACTCACATTTCGTGCATTGCACGATATCAAAAACTAGTTAGTTCACATAACTGGAGTTTATATGAAGGCTACCCAAATTCACTATAAAAAATAAATGGATTTCCTTAATAAATACTAGCTCTGTATTTTTTTAGTTGCACCATTTGCTTTTTCACATTTGTCGAGACGCTTCTTTGAATGTTAATATCTCTTATTGGGTGTAAGTAAAAATTATACAAATTTGATATTTGGAATCCTCGCATTGAATCGAATCTAACAAGACCCCACTTGACTATGTTTTTTCTTATATAACGGTGCGAGATAGTTTAACAAAGTTGGTTGATGAATAGTGCCAAAAAGGCAAATGGTGCAACTAAAAAAATACGGAGGTAGTATTTTTTAAAAATGTATTGCCCACTTTAAGTTCTTTTGAAACTTAAAACAATACTACTATATCAATTATCATGCATGTAGGATTGTAGGTTCGGGTACATGAAACTATATTTTTCTTGATCTAAAATTAAACTACTCCCTCCGTTTTTTTAATTGCTATATTTTCCATATATGGGTGTTTCTTTTTAAATGCTACATTGTTTAACCTTTCCTTATTTGGGGTACTTGGCCCCACCATAAAGTACTACTATTATATTTGTTTTTCTCATTTTCCACCCAAAAGTACTACTTTTTCACTTTTCCCCATTATTTTACATTAAATGGGTCAAAAAGTACCATCCCAAAAGTTTAAAAATGACATTGCCTAAATTATTGTATACAACAATGTAGCAATTAAAAAAAACGGAGGGAATAGTTTATGGTTTTTCTCTTGTGGAAACACCACTAACTAAGGGTTTTTTCTTATCTCATGTGGACTAGGTTATTTTACCTTCAACTTATAAAGTAGTTAAGGGTCTAACGAGCTGAACTTCTATTCATCGCCCTGAAATTACTTAAAATCACCCCAACTACTATGTAAATGTACCATTATACCATTGACTGCTTTTACAACTCTCGCTCTCCACCACCACCTAAAATCACTAACCACCAATCGCTATCTCCAACCCACCGACGATCACCACCGACGAGCACAAAATTCCAACGAGGTAATTTTTTTTTAACGAATTCCATGGGGATAACGTGTGGCCTGCACGTCTAGCATGGACGTTGTGTCCATGGGGCTAACGTGTGGCCTGGACGTTGTGTCCATGGGGCTAACGTAGTGGCCCGCACGTTGGCCCCATGGACACAACGTCCGTGCTAGACGTTGTGTCCATAGGGCCAACGTGCAGGCCACACGTTAGCCCCATGGAATTCGTTAAAAAAAAATTACCTCGTCGGAATTTTGTGATCGTCGGTGGTGATGGCGAAGATGAGAGAGAATATGAATTAGAGGAGAAGTTAAGTTAGAGTAAAAATCAAAAAAATATAGTAGGGGTATAATGGTACTTTTAGAGGGGAGTTGGGGCGAATTTAAGTAATTTGGGGGAGACATTTAACAATTATCCATGAACAGACTCAGAATCATCAGGACTTTACTGTGAGTCTACTGCAACTAAAGCTGCAACGAAAGTGCTATCCACCAAAGAATGCAATTTTTTGCCACAAACCAATGCTATGATTGTGGGATCTACGTCATGCTATGGCTACAACAATTTCCTCACTTCAAAACATGGGCTAGCAATAGCCACTTCTGAGCATCTCAAATGACAAAGCAAGGTGAAGGCATCACAAGTAATTGCTAATTCCCCCCCTCCTAACACGAACCAGAATCAATAACGTACAGATTGATACATGGTACACGCCTGCACGGCACAGTACAACATTATTGGACTTCATTAACAAAAATAGAAGCAAACTTCATTTACGTATCCATTCCACAATGCAAAAGTATGTATTCCAAGTAACACTGGTTAGTATAGTTGGCCAATTAACCCGTTGATGGTGGCTATGAACCAAGCAGTGCTGCTTCTAGGGTTGGAACTGAGACACGTTCGCTTTCATTTTGCTGATTTTTTCTTTAAGCAAGAAACTTAGACGAAACAAGATGCTGGTCTACTGTGCAGCAATGAATCAAACATGTGTATCATCATGTATGAAAAGCAGATTACCAAAGTATGTATCATGTATATATAGTATGTAGAAATTGAGCATCGTCTCTAAATGTTCCCAGGTACACCTAACTCCAGGTGTACCCAAGGTTATTTTGACTGCACATTTGGGGGCTATGTTGTTGCTCATTTGGTGCCATCCATATGAGCAAGTTCTAGGTAAACCTCGGAATATCTAAGAATCTGTACAGACCGCATGACATGTGGACCACAACACAAGTAAGACAGCTTTAACAGCAAGAAACAGCAGTGTAGGCTATTTCAAACTTCAGATAAGTGAATTGAATATGTTGCAAAACTTTGAGCTTCTTTCCTGTCTGTTGTGTGGTCGAATGAATCTATATTTCAAATCAAATAATGATACTGTGGTTCTTACTCAGATTCCGTTAAATCAGAATAAGAAACGTAATACAATAAAACAAATATCAGAAACATGTAACCTCTTAATTTCTAAAACCACTATGTACTTATACAACAGAAGCAACATCTACTTCTTGTAGATTGGCGGATTTGCTAACCACTTTGCACGAAATCCAGTCCCTTGACAATCGCTACATTGCGTTGAACCCTACAGAAAATCAAGGCACAAAAGAACACTCATTTAATCTTATGCTAGAGGGTGTAATAAGTTAAAGTATATCATAGAAGTAACTGAGAATACTGAGTATATAAAAAGGCAAGTTACAATTTGCATACCTCTCCAGCACATATGACACAAGTAGTGTTTCTGGATGGAACTTCACATAGCATGTTATCACCGATAATGAAGAAACCTGTACCTGCACACCATTTGCATTCGACATGCCCATTCGAGCTGCAAGAAGAGCAAGCAATAGGGGTAGGTTGCTGCACACATTGACATTCAAGATGTTAGAACAACAATGAAGCAAATAGTAACATTGATGTTTGAAAGATGAGTTCAGGTAAGACTACTCAAATTCACTTCTAACTAGTATGAGTGCAGATGGGTGTAGCGGAGATGCCTATATTGACATATATGTGCATCAATGCACATTGAAGATGTTATAAAGATGAGTTCAGGTAAGACTACTCAAATTCACTTCTAACTAGTATGAGTGCAGATGGGTGTAGCGGAGATGCCTATATTGACATATATGTGCATGAATGCACATTGAAGATGTTATAAAGATGAGTTCAGGTAAGACTACTCAAGTTCAATTCCAAATCAACTGGGTGAAGATGGGTGTAGCGATGATGCCTATATTGACATAAATTTGTAGGAACACCCTAAGAGATAGAAGTCGAAATGAGCATATATTCACAGGAAGATTGAGGTTGCATTTACTGACGAAAAGATACAGGAAAGCCGACTACCTTATGGGGATTTTAAAAGAAACCAAAGGACTTAAAGGAAGCCAAAGATGACTTGGATGGCAGAAATTAAGGACAGGAACAAAACAGGATTACAGGAGCATAGAGCACTAGATACAACAATAGAAGTGAACAGATATCTCCGGATGATCATAGAATATGTACTCTTGCTTCAGACAGCCAACCCCATCTTTTGGAATCAAGGCTTTAACATTCTTGTTCTATAAGTTTCAAGATGTTTCAAATGCGCGTTTTCCAGTTGGAAAAAAGGAAGCCTAATCAAGCTATAAGATGCGAATACCCTCCTACGGAACCATATTCCTAAGAATCCTGGTTAGAACAGCTAGCATATAAGCCTAGGATAGTCTATAGAGGTAGTCTTTAGCTCATTATACTCACATTTACAATTAGCATCATCTAGACTCATCCATGTTCCATGACCAAATATTACCCAAAATTAACACCCATTCCACAACTTCAAACCAAAATCAACATTTCCATCCATCAAAATTTGCCTAAAGTAATAATTTCACAATCAATTGACCAATATAAGTTATATACATAAAGAAACACTCCAATTCAATCAATTTGCAGCACAAAACAACCCAACAAAATTATACTCAATTATGCACAAATAATCTAATCCTTCAAGTACATTAGTACAATAAAGGGTAATTTAAACAAAATCACATAGAATTGTAAACTATTCTCAACTACAATAAAAACATAATCTTTCAGCAGGGTATATTCAGAAGTAAAGACTTAAACTTTGTCATTAAAATAAAATGGCACAAAATGGGAAATTTAGAGAAAATAAAAACATAATAACCTGAGTAATTAACCAGGCTTGTTCAATGCGATTGGCAAAATTTGAGGAGTTATCTGATGAAGAACCCACCATAGAAGCTTGGACCTTGAAATTAAACCTCTGATGAATCAAACGTGAAACGACGACGTTTTGGGCTCTTCTTAGAGGAATTATTGCAGAAATCCTCTTCATATTATCAATGGGTTCGATCCAAATTGAAGGTTTATGACATAAACAGCAAGACATGGTGCTCAGAAAAGATTATTTCAGAGAGAAAAAAAAATGGCAAGGATTTTTTTATGAATTTTGACGCAATATTTTGGTATCCAAATACTTTTTTTTTTGGTTAATGCAAAATGGGGTTTTAATTCCCGAAATATATTGAAAGGGAAATTAATTCCCTGCGTACCGTCCACGTAGGACGGCACGCCAGAAAATTTTTTTTTTTCTTTACTTAAGTAAAACCGCTACTTGAAGTAGCGGTTAACCTTTATAAACCGCTACTTCAAGTAGCGGTTACCAAAAAAAAAACCGCTATCTGAAGTAGCGGTTAATAAATGTTAACCGCTACTTCAAGTAGCGGTTTTGTGGCAATGGCGTTGACTGAAGTAAACCGCTACTTCAAGTAGCGGTTCATTAATATAAACCGCTACTTGAAGTAGCGGTTTACTATAATCCCCAAATCAGACCTAACTTCCCCAAATTCTCATATTCGACGATTCTCAAATTTTTTCTCCCTCTCTCTCTCTCTCTTAATAAGTGTCGCCCACCACCCTCTACACCACCGGAGCTACACACCACCGTCGAAGACGCCGACCATCGTCGCCCAGCTCGAAAGCCGCCGTCCGCCCGTCGTCGCCAAGCAATAAAGACGCCACCGTCGCCCAGCCCGCGCCACCAACCGCACGCCACCGTCTAGCCTGTGTGAGTAGTCTTTTTTTTTTTTGTTTTTTTTAATTTAATTTGCTTAGCATGCCATATTTAGTATGTATTTTAGCTTTGTAACTGTTGTTAGATGGAAATTGTTTGGTTTGATTAGTATAATTTAGTATTTTGCATAATTTATCGTTTTGTGATGGTTGATTTTGCATGAATTGGAAGGTGATTTATTGGTTATATTGGTTGGTTAAAAATGGTGTTGAGCAAATGTGATGGTTGATTTTGCATGAATTGTTGTGTTTAGGTTGCAAATGCTACTAGTATAGGTGAAGAATGGTGTTCATATTGTTTGAATGTGTAGAATAAGAATAACTTTAACATTATGTTTTTTGTATGTAGAATATGGAACAACCTAAATATCCTTTATACCTTTATTGGAATGGTGAACTATCTCAAAATGACGTTGATATTGTGTATAGAGGTGGGAAGGAAAAAGTTTTTGTTCATCAATTCCGGTATGATGTTTCAAGAGATTCCGAATAGGGTATATGACGTTGTTGGATGTGATCGTATGTATGTGGAACCTGAAATTGTTTATGAGATATCCGATGCCTGGGAAATATGTGCCAATTGCACTAGAGGATGACGAGTCACTAAGTGCTATGTGGCTATCACGTGACACAAACGTCGCCCATGGCAATGGAGGTGTACATTGAACAAGTTCCCAAGGAGATAAATCTCCAAAGTAATGTGGGTTATGTACCTACAATGGACTTTAGGGATAGCATGGAGGTACGCATCGGCTCCTAGCATGCAATTTGAATCATTTACTAGCATGTTGTCGGACCCACATTATGTCAATGAGCACATGAATGAGTTCGGTTCTCCCGCTTCGTCTCCCCCACATACCGTCCACATTCCATCTTGATACTCTACATCGAAATGATGTTGATTTTTTTGGGAAATGAGGAGGAGCATGTGGATTCCGATAGGGAGGAGGACGATGATGCAAGGGAAGCAAATGACAATGCAATAAAGTCTCGGTGTTCCTTCATCCGATTGGCTCGGAATTGACGAAGTTGATCAAAGGTTAATAGATGCATGGATGACTTGGAAATGCACCTGGTTCATTGACTGTGGGTTCTGAATTTGAGATAGGACAAGAGTTTGCCTCATTGCAAAGAATTAAAGAATTTTGTGAAAGCCTGGTCGATCTCTAGAAACCGGATGTTTCGGGTGTTAGAGTCGAGCCCACAAAGTATGTCATTGAATGTGCCCGAAAGGAAGTGTGTCACTGTCCTTGGAGGTTGCGTGCAATCATGACTAAGTCGTACTCATTCAAAATTGTACGATATGGTGGTCCACATGCAAGCAATTGTTTGGGAGACATAACATGTGGAGACCATCCTCTCATTTCATCGGATTTCGTTGCTCGATCTTATCGAGGATTTCATTAGGACCGATCCTTCATTCAAAGTTCATCCATCTTGACTTTTGTGAAGAACCAATATCAATTTTCAATAACATACAAGAGAGCTTGGTTAGCCAAACAAAAGGCAATAACCAAGATTTTTGGTGATTGGGAGAAGTCTTATCAAGAGTTACCTAGGTACTTGCAAGCCTTGAAAGAGTCCAATCGAGGCACCGTCGTTTATTGGAAGACGATCCCAACACAAGATCCTAGTACGAACATCTTTAAGAGTGTCTTACGGGCCTTTAAACCCTCTATTACCGGATTCCGTCATTGTCGACCTCTTATCACTATAGATGGTACTCACTTGTACGGGAAATACAAAGGCATATTATTGATTGCTATGGGAACAGATGCTAATTTCCAAACTATTCCCACTTGCCTTTTCTTTGTTGTGAAGGAAGAAAGCACGGAGGACTCGGTCTTGGTTTTTAGCTTGCATTAGACGTTCGTCACGGATAGAAAGGATTTGTGTGTCATCTCTCGATCGTGGCTGGGGGTATCCTTGCGCCTATGAACGAGCCTCAAAGTGGATGGGAAGAGCCATATGCCCATCACCGATTTTGTGTGCGACATCTTGCTTCGAACTTGAATACTAAGTATAAGAATGCTGCCATCAAGAATCTTTTCGGAAAAGCTGCATATGCTAGGCAGAAGAGGAAGTTTTTGTACTATATGGATCGTATTGGCTCCATTAATGTCGAGGCAGCTAGATATCTGTTGGACATTCCCCTTCATCTATGGTCTCTTCATCATGATGGTGGATGTAGATATGGTGTGCAAACCACGAACATGTCCGAAGTGTTTAATGGCGTCCTAAAAGGGGCAAGATGTCTTCCGATCACCTTTTTGGTAAGAATGACTTTTTATCGTGTCAATTCATATTTTGCTACAAGGAGAGAATTGGGTAGAAAAGACTTGAGGAAGGCCATGATTATAGTCCAAAGGCGACTACCATCATTGAAAAAAACATGGAGAAGGCAAGTGCTCATGAGGTGATTGTGTTTGACTATGAACGAGGGCTATTTCGAGGTCACTACCGGACGTGGAAACCGTATTGCGGGGAAAGGTGGAAAGAAACATACGGTGAACTTAATGCGTAAGACATGTACATGTGAGAAACTCCTAATATACAAGTTGCCGTGTTCTCATGTCCTCATGGGTCCGTCGATACCGGAGTTTGTCATATAGTGGTTTTGTGGACGCTTCTTCTTTTATGACTACCGAGTATCGATCTACTTATATGTCCTTTTTCAAGCTCGTGCCTCGATATGCATAATTGTTCTCCATATTATGGTCCGAGAATTATAGCCGATGAGGGGCTAAAGCGTGGAGCCGGACGTCCAAGGTCCACTCGAATACGAAATGAAATGGATGCAAAGTGATAGGCCCGGCAAATATAGATGTAGCATTTGTAAGGCTTCGGGACACAATAAGCAAAGATGTCCTAATAAGAATGATGAAGGAACATCTCGGGTAAATCTAATTTTTATTAACTCTCATAAATTTATATTCTTATCATAGTCCAAGAATGTGTTACTTACCTCGTTTGTTTTTTTTTTCCTCGAGTCCGATGGCGCAGCCCATCTATCCCGCCCCACCGATCGTAGCGTTCTCACCCTCCGGGATAAGCATCGGAGTGAGGATGCCCGGAGGGGGGAGTAGAGGACACGGTATTATCGTGTCGGTTGCATCATCATAGTCTCACTCATGACCGGGAGGTTCACGATAGAGTTCTTCGGTATGTCGAGCGTGCCGGTTTTCTTGGCATACATCGTTTGGTAGGGGGAGGTTTGGAGCTTGATCGACCACTTCTTACGGCATTAGTGGAGCGATGGAGGCGGGAGACCCATACCTTCCATTTCACTCGTTGGGGAGGCGACGATTACTTTAGGAGATGTCGCCGTTCTCCTTGGACCGAGAGTGCACCGGACCACCCGTTATTGGTAGCGGAGGGTAATTGGGCCGCAGCCAGGCACGAGTTGTTAGGGGTATGGCCCACCACCCCCGGAGAACGAGCCCAAAGTTCTCCGGGGTTCGTCTTTGAGGTTGACATGGCTTCGGCTTCATTTTTTCTTGTTCGCCGAACGATGCCGATGAGGTGACAAGACGGCCGATTCGCACGGGCTTATATTCTTGTTTTGATGGGGTCCATTCTTTTTTTGCCGACAAGAGTGGAGATACAGCACAGTGCTTTATCTTCCACTTTTGCGCATCTCGACGTAGCAGGGACATATAGCTGGGGTAGTGCCACCCTTGCATACTTATATCGACAGCTATGTCGGGCATCTCAGAGGCGTGCCAGGGAGTTAGGTGGTCCTGTGTTGTTGTTACAGCTTTGGGCATGGGAGCACGTACACATCGGCAGCACCTCGCATTTCGAGGTTGCGGGACCCACCGCCACGCTTGACGATGCGGTTCCTATTTTAGGCTCCCAAAGATGTTCCGGGGTTGACCCCTTAGTCGTCGGTAATATGCAAGTGTCTCACATTTGTTGAAATTATTTAGTTTCATTTTTCGTAAGGATATTAATGTGTATTTCTTTTCAGTTGGCTTCGGGTACACCTTAGTAGGTCCCACTTAGCAAGTGGGCTATCTTACTACAGGGATGCACTTGACCATCAGACGGACGAGCAGGTACATAGAGTCTCACATGCCTAACTTATATACATTGGTAGACATCTCTCACGTGTCTAATATTTGCAACATTCTCTATTTGTAGATGACTTGGCAGCCATATACTGATGCGAGACTAGAGTTGTTGCCTGCTATATGTCGAGCTGATCGACATGTATGGCGCACAATGGCTCCACTTATTTGTTTCGACATTGTGGAGTTCCATTGTCCTGATCGAGTTATGCGCCAGTTTGGCTTCGAGCGAGAGGATTCCAAAGACCTTGTGATACAAGCACAACCCTTCATGGCATAGATCGGAGGTCGAAGAACAAGAATTATCCGCTCGGACATCGCCCTTACATAGCGCAGTGGGATGAGCGCGAGAGACGTGTTGTTCGGTGGCACTCCGTTTACTGGTCGTACTCATGCCATTGAGGAGTATATGGTGTGGTATCGTCGCATCACGAGGTTACGCATGACAGATCCGTTGAGGCGACCTCCTTCTACACACTATCAGCCTGCGTCTGCAGATGTAGTACTGGTAAGTGCCATGATTTGTAGTTATACTTTTATTTATTTATCCGACTATATAATATGTATTTTTCTTTCTATGCAGGCACATACTTTATCTGATGTTGCTCATAGGTGCAAAGACCTTGTACTAGAGGTCGCTGAGTCATTGCCTCCGAGATATGGGGCGCCGGTTGTTTGCACGCATACATTGCGCACCATGAGGGGACCGTGTATTGATGCAGTTAGCGGAGCTGGACATGGCCACATCTTACAGGGCGTGCCTACCTCTGCTGTACATACTTCGACTTCTATGTCTGCTGCCCATACATCTACCACAGCACCTTTGCTTTCGCCTCCAGTCTGTCAGAGGACCTACCGACGCCGTTCTGCCACCACTCCATCTTCTCTTCATGCCATTGCAGAGTCTAGTGAGACCACACCTAGTTCATCTAGACCTTCACAAAAGAAGAAGAGGGGGTCTTAGCACTTTCATTTGTTGTTTGTATAGTTCGTTAACACTATGTTAAATATTAAACTTCGTTTGTGATTGACATTTTTTCTTAATCTTACTTATTGGATAAATGTGAATGTGGATGAACTTGGTGTTTGGTGATTAATGTGTGCATAGACTTTGTATGGACTTGGATGGAATTTGGTGTTGAAATTGTAGGTTGGAAAGCTTTTTTTTTTTTATGTTTCTGGCATTTGGGCCAGTTATGGGGAAGCAACAATGAGAGGTCTTTTTTTCTCTCATAAACCGCTATCTCAAGTAGCGGTTTAGTGAGAGTGTGGGAAGGTGTTGACCACATAAACCGCTACTTGAAGTAGCGGTTTACATGCATAAACCGCTACTTCAAGTAGCGGTTAATATATATAAACCGCTACTTGAAGTAGCGGTTTAATTAAAATAAACCGCTACTTCAAGTAGCGGTTTATCTGGGATAAAAAAAAAAAAAAACATTTTCTCGCGTGCCGTCCTACGTGGACGGTACGCAGGGAATTAATTTCCCTTTCAACATATTTCGGGAATTAAAACCCCATTTTGCATTATTCAAGGAAAAAATTCTGATTTTTGTTGTTGTTTTTTTCTTCTTTTGTGGGCGTAAAATCTTGTACGCAAAGTACTTGCTTTGGCGGCCTATGTGTTCTTCTTCTACAATAAACAAGGAAACAACGCGGAACACGAAATCAGAAATATTCGTGTTATTACGAGTTTCAATTGTGGTCGGTTTACTTTTAATCGTTTGAATTTTTATTTGTTTCATAGCATGATTTTTGATTACTTTTCTTTTAAGATGGCATACTAGAAAAATGTTCGCGTGATCCTAAGCGTGGAGAGAGAATATGAGATTAAATTTTATTTTTTTAGAGAGAGAAAATGTCTCCACAATTATTGCATTAATCATATTTTTTCCTATCTCTCATGAGAGTTACCAACCCTTAGGGTCGCTCTATCATTGTCCGGCTAATTAAAGGTTATAAATGTATAATGTGATTTAGTTGGTTAACTACGGGTAAAAGAACATTTTTGAGAAAACTTCTTAAAATTGAGAATATTCTCAAATAATCAGACGTTCAGACTTCTACAAGTACACCAACTATATATTGACCTGGTACTCATAATACTTTAAACTTTTTCAAATATATCATTAGTGATTATCTAAAATGAATTTTAATAAATTTTCGGAGTTCGCTATTGAATCTTGATCAATCGGGTAGATATATAACATTACAATTTACAACATCTCCTTTTTTTTGAAGAGTATCATTGGCTGACTTTAAGAAAATTAAATGTGGAGATTTTCATTATATAAAACAATTATAGATGTCTTATATATATACTATTCCCTTCGTGCTCTAAATATCTTCATATTTGTTATACTAACAGAAACTAAGGTAAATAGGACATAAGTTGTGAAAATGAGTTCTTTTTGTTTATTTGAATAAGAGAGAAAATTTGGTTATAACATGATCTAGAATTATGTGATATCAATAATATAGTAAAAAAGTGAGGAAATCGAACAAAACTTTACCAAATAAGTTATAAAGTAAAAGTAGGAAGATTTTTTGGAGACAAACTTAAACTGGATATAAGATGTTCTAAAATGAATTCAGGAAATACTCGCAAATAAAAAGAGTATTCCTACATGCGATGATGAGAAAGATTAAACTAATGGTTGGAAATCTAGATAAAAGAGAGAAACTAGTTGATTGTACATCCAATGTATATTAGGAAAATGACTATACACATGATGAATAAATTACACATTCAACAATTATGTGACACAAATAGGTCTTCCCTTAAGCCATAATTATTTTTAGCTTTTGCTTATTATATTAGTTGACTCAAGTACTTATAATGTAAGCTGACATGACACAAATAGGTGTTCTCTTAGGTCATAATTTTTTGCCCTTTTTGAATGGGTTGACTTTCATGCTATTACGACTTTCTTCTTTTCAAATAATTGACTTTGATGACTTTCCTTCAAAATGTTCATAGCTCATAAGTGGGAAAAACTACAACAAAACCAATCATACAGTGTGTGACTTCAATATCTAATTAACAAAAAAGTTCATACAAAACGTGGAGGGTACACAAAGAAAGCATAGAAACGGACGGTGGGGTGGCCTTTTTGGTATTTAAAAATGGGCTTTGGCACATTTATAACATGTCTTTTATATTATAAATGGGTAAGAAATGATATCCAACTAAATTGGAATCCCGCACAAACTAACTCGATTAAACTTAATGCGAGTCTTCTCCTTTTTTTTTTTATCTTTCTCGCTTGGAATCTTCGACACTATTCATACTTGAGTAGAATCGCTTCAATTTTTTCAATGTATAAGAAAAAATATAGTCATGTGGGGTCTTATTTGATTCGTCTCAATTAGTACATTATTAATATTCAATCGTTATAAAAGATATTTAAGTTCAAAGAGGTGCATTGGGGGACGCGCACAAAAAAGCGAGAATGATAAAAAAACAGAGGGAGTACAATTTATTTAAATTATAAAAAAGTACGAACTTTATAGAAAAATGCCCATAGTAAAATTTGATCTCAAGACATTAATTTTGCAAAATTGGAGTATAAACCTTATAGTTTAGACCAAATTACTTTTTTTTTTCTTTCTTATTTTAATTATAAACATGGGATGCCTTTCGTTTTTCTCTTTTCCATCAACTCTTTATAAAATACGTATAGATTATACTATGTATTTTATATAAGAAAGCAAATCTTTTTTTTATCTAATTATATTCATCTTTAATCTATTTCCTTAGGATGACTAAGCGCCATGCTTTTTTGATCGAATCAATTGAATTTGTCTGAAATGAACTAACTGAACTGAATTTGTCTGAACTTAACTACACTGAACGTAATTTGTCTGAACTCAACTAAACTGAAGTGAATGAAAACTGTGAAAGGAAACTAATTGAACTAAACTGAACTGAACTTGTCTGAATTTTCATTAATTTAGTCTAAAAGAACGGAGCCTAACGAACATCACATGTATGACGCCAAATATCTATATATATATATCTAAAACTCAAGACAAACAAATGTCATGCTGCCACATGTACTCTCCCCTTCCCCACACAATCAAATAAAACATTAAACAATAAAAATGTGTATTTCAAGATTCGAACCCATGACCTCTCATTTGATATGCTAATGCACTAACCAACTACACTACAATACACATATTGGTTTTTGTGGGAAAAAATCATTTAAAGACAAGATATTATTTCTATTTTTGAAGACTTCAAATACACGTTGGTAAATAATTTGGGCGTATCGCCCGAGACAAGAACTAGTTTTAAAGCTAAAAGTGTTTTTAACTTGATGAAACACATTACTTTTTCATAAAATATGATAATGATGAATAATCCACTAACTAAATTATGTGCTTGGTTTATTTATTTATTTTTTTTTATTAGGAAATTAAGTTGCTCCGCTTAACCCCTACTGCGCTAATAAAGAGGACACACCAACACATTTATTACATCACCTCAAGATAATGCGTAGAGGGATCGAACCCCCGACCTGAAGCTCTATCCACTAGCCTAACTCCTATCCTTTATGTGCTTGGTTTATAGAATAAAAAACAACACATCCTTCAAAAAAAAAAAAAAGACTAAAAAAAAAAACCTAAATCCTGTCCTTGTGGACTTGTGGTTCCCAATCACTTCCAAGATTTCCCCCTATTCCCATTATTCACTTATCTCTCTCCTACCCTCTTCCTAGTTTTCCACAGTCCTACTTCCTCCGTCCAAAAAACCCAACTTTTTTTTTGGTTTTATGTATTTTCTTTCACTTTCTCTCTCCTCATAATTCCTGTATTTAATTAAACTGCAATCAACAATCTCACAAACGTTACCCACTTAGGAAAAGTTATTGAGTTTCCCCAAAAAAAATCCCCACTTTCTGCCAATGTCTCATCCTTCAACAGTCACTTCAGAGCCCTCTAATTTGGTAGATTATGTGTCTAAATTGGGTCATTTAGCACTAAATTCAAGTTTTTTGGGTCATAGCTCAACTGGGTATTCTTCCTTTTCTCCTAATTCCTTGAATTTTGGTAGTTTAGGCACTCAAAACAGGTTTAAATTTGTTAATTCTTTGAGTTTTAGTAAAGGGGGTTCTAATTTGAAGAATATATTGACTGATTTTAATAGGGCTGTTAGGGTTCAATGTGATAGAATCCCACTTGGGTTTTCTTCAATTAGTCTTAATTCAGGGGAAAGTAATGGGGTGAATGATAATGGAAATGGAGTTGTGGATGATGTTAGTGTGCCTGTTAATGGAGTTGAGGCTGATACCTCTAAAAGAGTGCTCATTTTGATGAGTGATACCGGTGGCGGTCACCGGGCTTCGGCTGAAGCTATTAAGGCTGCTTTCTATGAAGAGTTTGGTGATGATTATCAGGTCTACTTTCAAGTTCTTATATGGAGTATTATGCAATTGCTGATATTATTTGGATAAGAATGCAGCTAGTTTATAATTGATGCTTATGAATGATCTGTTATATTATATGTTATAACTGATGTTTATGTAGTAGCTTGATTTGCTTAGGGATGTATAGTGGAAAGGATTTCTAACTCATAATCTCTTTGGACGTTTTTTTGGTTCATAACATTTCTTGATTCAATTGTATGTTTGCAACCAATGTTTTATATTATTGAGTCATAAATTTTTATATGTTGAATCACAAATGTTGTACATGAAAATCAAGGTATCAAATCATCTATCGACCTAAGATGGTGAAATTTTGATTTCAATATACGACATTTGTGATTAAATATACAACATTTATAATCCAATCAATAGAATGTTACGAGCTAGGCAGCCTCGTATAGTGGAACTGAAAGTGTGTTGCTTTTGTTTCTATGTTGGTGATTACTTTTACTGGTTGATTAAGCTTAGTAACTTGATATGACTGGGTTATGCTATTGAAGTGGATTTTGAGTTTAGTATCTCATGGTTGACATTTGCAGTTTGACTTCTGATTACTGAGGAAACTGCATTAGGGTAATATAGCAGTAAATTTTGTTGATCATGCTATTGGAGCTTGGTTTGGTGCTAGACTTGTTGTTTTTCCCTCCATTTGATTTTTCTGATTCTGTGGCTGTTTAAGATGGGGAGAAAGGGGATGTTTGCATTCATTTATGTATTTGTTGATTGTATCGTTTTTTAAATAGTGGTAATTGCAGGTATTTGTTACGGATTTGTGGTCTGAGCATACACCTTGGCCCTTTAATCAATTACCAAAGAGCTATAACTTCTTGGTGAAACATGGCCCTCTCTGGAAAATGACGTATTATGGGACAGCTCCTCGTGTAATCCATCAATCGAATTTTGCTGCAACATCTATGTTCATAGCACGGTGAGTCTGTTACTATCATGCTAAACCCTCTTAAGTTACCTGAGAAATAGTAAATAGCTGTGGTTTTGCTTGAGAATTGATCCATTTATCGTACAGATTGATCCAACTATTAAGGCCACACATGCGAAGAAACATTTGTTTTCTTTGGGCAGAGGTTTGGATGAGCAATAAAAGCAATTGGGAAGTATAGATGGCCAGAATGTATACAGTGGACTGGTTGGCGATCTTTACTCTTTAGTTGACTGTGGGCTATGGGGTATAGACATGATGTCTTAAATCCCCACTTTTGTGGCAAAACTGATGTAGAAACATACTCTTTCTGTCAGAAATTAGTTCCAACATTTTCTGCTTCTGGGCATACCAATTTAGTTTCTTTATATCTATATTTTAGTAAGCTTACTCTCTCTACTTCTTTCCTTATGTTAGGCTCCACTCCTATCCCCCAACTTTGTTTCTCTATTTTTTCATTTTCCTTAACAAATTGTTTATAAACCAAATGTTACACTTAATTTAGGATGGAGGGATTAAATTAATTTCTTTCACGGACATGTATATTATACTATGAAGTTCTTTGAACTGTAATTTCACTGCAAATTCTGCATCCCAATCACAATACATGAAGGTGGGTCCTAATGGGTCATTTTTCTTTTTAAATTCTAAAATTTAGAACTTGTTATCTGAAGGGTCTTCGGTTCCCTTTGTGCTTTTGATTATGTTTGTCTGATTTTTTTTGTTTTATAACAAAGGTGCTGAACATTCTTTTGCTGATAAGTGGGTGGCAGTGACTTCCAGTTTGGCTTTTAATTACTGGGTGCATCAGTTATGGTTGTCCTACACCTGCATTTGTTCTTATGTTGCTTATGTTATTTGAAGCACTGTGCTGTTCGTCTCTAAAACGCTTAACATATCTGTTATGTATAAGGAAGTTGTTTTCTTATTGCGAATCTGTGAAGATCCTATATCTGATTGTCTGGTGCCTTTGTCATATGATAAATTCTTTTCATTGGCTCCGCTTGATGAAGCCTATATGCTAGGCTACCTAAGTATTTGTTGTCTTGCCTGAAAGCTAATATTCATTTAATTCCTTGACAGAGAGGTTGCTAAAGGGCTGATGAAATACAAGCCTGATATCATTATTAGTGTGCATCCTCTAATGCAACACGTTCCACTTCGAGTCTTAAGATCCCGAGGCCTTCTTGAAAAAATTATCTTTACTACTGTAATTACGGATTTAAGCACCTGTCATCCTACCTGGTAGGTTGTGTGGTTTTCCCTCGGTGTCTATTATAATAGTATTTTTTGTGTATTAGGCGTTTGACATTCGTCCCTGACATGACTGTTTCTTCCTTCTTGTTATAGGTTTCATAAGCTTGTGACGAGGTGTTACTGCCCATCTAACGAGGTGGCTCGAAGAGCAACAAAGCTGGTCTGCAGCCTTCCCAAATCAAGGTTTATGGACTTCCGGTGCGGCCTTCCTTTGTTAGATCTGTTCGGCCGAAGGTTCGTCTACCTCCTCATTTTGCTATTTTTGTTGCTAAACTTCAATGCTTAGTTTTGTACTTTTGCTGGTCACTGTTCTGTGCTTCTAAATTCACTAATGCCGAAATGTGACATGCTAGCTCTGTAGTGTACTCATGTTTGTCATCTGTGTTTTCATTATGACTGGTTAGCCTCTTACAAGCATAATTTAATGTTGTATACTATCTCTTGCTAATCTCAAAAGTATTGGTGGTCAACACTCTGCCTACTGCCGATGCAATGTTTTCATGGGACTTCTCAAGCTTGAATTTGTTTTGTTTCATCTCTGTCCTTTGGTGTCTACATCCTTGTCCTTTTTGGTGGTGTAAGGATCCCTTGTATGAAACTGGAGATATTAATATTTTTTTGCTTTCCTCAGCATGAGTTACGGAAGGAGCTAGGAATGGACGAGCATCTTCCTGCCGTATTGTTGATGGGAGGCGGGGAAGGAATGGGTCCCATTGAGGGTACTGCACGGGCTCTTGGAAAGGCGTTATATGATGCTAATCTTGGTGAGCCGATTGGTCAAGTTATTGTAATTTGTGGTCGCAACAAAAAGCTTGCCGCAAAATTGCGTAAAATTGACTGGAAGATCCCCATCCAGGTATATAAGAGATTATGATGGATTTGTTTTGCATGCATGGCTTATAATGGGGGTTTCACATGCTTCTGGGCCAAGCTCAGTTCTAGCGCACTGAACATGGGCCTCAATATGCTCCAGCTCAGGCTTGGGCTCAGCTTGAAGTTTCCCAAATCTTGAGAGGTCAAGCTCAGTCTTGGCTTTGCTTTCAGAACCACGATTGGAGCTCGGGCTCAGTTCATTCTTTCAATATATATATATATATTTATATATATATATATATATATATATATATATATATATATATATATATATATATATATATATATATATATATACACACACTATGCCTTTACTAAAAAAAGAAAATACTAAAACTGAAAATAAGTGAAGCCAAACCTAACCGTCCGCTCATTACTGGGCTAGGGCGCAGCTCAGTTGATTCAAAACTCAGGTCAAACCAAAATTCAGTCAAGCTTTGGCTGAGCCTAGCCTAAAGGTCTCGAATCAGTTTGGTCCTGTTTTGCTCTACTACTTTCATGTTCTGTATTGCTCGTTTGAATAGACACTTCAAGATTAACCAGTTAGCCTACTGGACATTTCAGGTGAAGGGTTTTGTTACCAAAATGGAGGAATTCATGGGAGCTTGTGATTGTATTATAACAAAGGTAACTATCTTTTTATTTATGAACAATTTCTGGTTTACATAATCTGTATTCTTATGTTGCTTCCTCTCAGGCTGGCTCCTGGAACGATTGCAGAAGCAATGATTCGAGGACTACCCATTATTCTAAATGATTACATTGCTGGGCAGGTATATGTCACTTTTTCTAAGAGTATACTACTGTATTTATTGCTCGGTGTGTGGTCAGATACAATTATTTCTGAAGCAGACTTGTCTGATAAATATGTGGTTTTTAATTAAATAAGCAGTCCAAATTCTACTAGTTTGGAGAGATAGTTAGAGAATGCCTTGGTTTTTAGATGCTATGGTTGGAGAAAGAACACAACGTTCCACAGGAAACTGATTGTGCCAATTAGACGCGGAGGTGAAAAATCTTGCTCACCATTTTGGAAGCTTTGTGACCATGCCAAGATGTTTCTTTACGCCACTTCGTTGGCTCTGGACTCTGCAGGCTCCTTCATCATTTTTCTTCTACCCCCTTTGTTTGAAAACAATGTTACACGCTTATAAAATTAAAGGTATATTATATTATCGGTATATAAATAGTCACTTTCTAAAATTAATAGTAGATTACAATTAGATTTCCCAATATACCTCTACAGCTCCACTTTAGTTGAGTGATGGAAAGAGGGCCCTTTTTCTCCATTTCAATTTTGTTCTCTTACAAGTTTAAGGTAATTTGTAAATCTTAAAATGGTCCAAGTTATTGCACTGGTATCTAAAATTTGTAAGGGGGCCAGTGAATTAGGTTTGGTATGAGGAATCAAACCTGGGTGTTACGGTTGTGGAACTTGGATCATGATACCATGTGTTTGTTTTAGCTTAGAGATGGATCTAATCTCCTTACATCTGTTTGTTTTATCATTTTGGAATTAAGAATCTTTCTTATACTTATAGACTTGTAGTTTTACTATCTTCATATTTTGGTATATGAGGGTCAAATTTTTTTTAGACTCAAGACTTCTCTTAGATGAAAAACCTAAACCGATGCAAATTTAGAATTGTCCCATATGATAGTAATCCACAGCATCGCAAAATTCACATTGTGAACTTGTTTGTGTGAATCCTTTATTCAGATGTGGAATTTACAGCATTTAGAAAACCATCAGCAGAAATTGCAATTTGCTTTAAAAGAAAGATAAAGAATTGAAATAAATTGCAAAGCTGATGACAGAAACTGGCAGCTGCTAGCCGGCGATGGTATTACACTGTTACTTCTCCCTGATAGTACGGTGTTAGAACAGTGACTCCTTCACGGTTGGCTGCTCCTCCTGACCCACTTCCTCATTGAGTTTCTAAAACCCATACCTTCCAGGTTTGAGGAATGGATTTAGAAGATTTATGTGAACCAAACACCCCATAACTGATAATGCATCTACCATATCAAATCGACAAATAATCATGCATTGTCATCTTAAGTGATAAGTACTATGTAATCACGTCAAATCCTCAATTGTGAAGGCTTTGAACAATGCGACTATTTATCCGATGGAGGATATATCATTTTTTTAAAAGTGGAGTTGGGTTGTGTCTTGTGTTTGGGAGTCATTATCCTGTGCAAAGTGCTGTTTCCAAATCTCATCTACCTTACTGGCTATGTTCTGGGTGCAGGAAGCAGGAAATGTTCCCTATGTTTTAGAAAATGGTATCGGAAAATATTCGAAATTGCCCAAGGAAATAGCCAATATTGTTGCTCAATGGTTTGGTCCGAAAGCAAACGAGCTGCAAATTATGTCACAGAACGCATTGAAGCATGCGAGGCCTGATGCTGTGTTCAAGATCGTGCACGATCTTCATGAACTCATCAGACAACGAAGTTTGGTACCCCAGTACTCTTGTGTTGCCTGACTTTGAAGAACAACAAGAAAACAGTAGGGACTTCAAGTTCTAGGAACCAGTTTTACTCCTGATTTTTTGAAGTGCAGGGGATGGGAAATCATTGTGTAGGCAAATAGTGCTTGTATTTTTAGTAGCGTAGCATGATATGTGTATTTACATGAGCAGAAGTTATTATTTGTATTCAACAAATCTTATTGAATCATGCGCTATTTGATGAGTGAAGAGTTGATAAGGAGAGGCAATAATTCAAGAATAACTATTACTACCACCCAATATTATTGTGTGTTGTTTTCACTTTTCACCTTAATTTCCTATATCTGAAATTTTCTTTATGTCAGAATTATTAGTTTCAAACTTAAACTTATAAGATTTTACCAGCGCTTAGAACTTATGATATTCGTGAGTAGTACTTAGGGCTTTTTCGTTATCATTTTTCAAATTCTTAAAAATAAAAAAAAAAATAGCCAAAAAAAGTAGTTTTTGGCCTTAGTTGTTGTTTTCAAAATTAAGCTAAGCGACCATTTTTAGAAGGCTAAATAACAACCCAACATCATCTGAATATCCCTAAAATAAAATCAATTCCAACACCCTCAGCTTTGGAAGAGTCTTGTATTCTTCTGTCCACTCCTCCTTCAACTCCGGCACAATTGCACGATGAATGCAATCATTCTCTTGCTCTAGGACATAGGACATCGACTTCGATTCTCCTGTATGCCTCTTCTGTCTTATCATCAATCTAGAAAAGCTGCAGTACATCATTATTTATTTCAACATAGTGAGAAAGATAGAATAACTCACACAATGAACCAATATCAAACCCATAAGTAACTATGGCACGAACTCTAATCACAATTAGTATCATGATTCTAAACAGATTATCGATTCTTTCTCTTCTCCCTTCCAATAATTGTTACTTGCCGTATTTTTTTTTTTTAACTCTATATGCTTTTAGACGCATCGCGCGCGTATAAAGCGTGGAAAAATATAGGAGTACGTAGTCATGACCCACATTATAGTGGGATACAGCTACAAATTCTCCCCATAATGTCCGAAATTAACATTAATAATTCCAACTAATTAGGCTTACAAGATTATATTGTGTATTTTAGGTCCGTTCGATTCTAAATTAATACCCATGTTGGTACCGTACAATCGGTTGGACATAACAAAATCATATCAAAATTTAAGTATCTTGAAATAATTCTTGTTAAAGACTACTACCTTTTAATAGCAGTTTGAAAAGCTTGGAATGAGGTCTATGATTCAATGATCAAAAGAGGATTTGGAACCCATAAGTAGAATTATGTGAACGATATTGTGTAACAGAGCAAACTCTTAAGCCCTATGACATATTGACAAGATCTAAAGCTAACAAAACAAATATCTCAACAAACCATTATAAGTATAGCAGAGTAGGAGGAAGCAGAGATTAAGAATTATTATTCAATACTGCGGATAAATCATACAAGGTACCATTTGCACAAACTTCCAAAGTTAAATATGAAAAGAGAATAAGCACGCACACACTTCTTTCTTTTTTGAGGGATACATACACACACACTCTCTTTTGGAGTATTGGTTATTTGAGTGCTAAAGCACAAGTTTTAGTAAGAAAACTAGACAATAACTCGAAAGGAACTAAGCAGTCCCAAATATCCTCTTTAGCCTCATTACTTCTTCATTACTTAGAAGAGTGATTTGCTCAACAATATCAGCAGGTAAATTGCTAGCAAATAACGCGGGGGTAGTGAGTTGTATCGCTGGATTTGCACCATTCAAGCTAACAAATGCGGTAGCTGGAGTTGTACCAACATTAACTTGAAAATGAAGCATGGCTTGCGGAAAGATCATAACGTCTCCAACCTCAAGTCTTCTATAGTATGCAGTGTTGGTTGTGTCAATGAATCCTGCAATTATAGACCCTGTTGCTAAGATAATAACTTCTGATGTTCGGTGTGAGTGAACTGGTATTACTCCACCTACACCAAAGTCTAGTCTTGCCATAGAAATACCTAGACCATTCAATGCTGGGAATGCATCGGCAAATGCAAGAGTCACATTATTTCTAAATAAGTTTGAGGTGGTTCTTCCACCACGAAAACCAGTGTAGACGAAATCATCTGTTGTGATATTAGCAGGATCCTTGCAAGCGTACCCTTCTGGTCCCCTTGGGAGACTCAAGTCTCCTACACAAAAATCAAATTGAATAGCATGAGAAAGAGAAACCAAGAGAGAAAAAGTGAAGAAAATGATAAGGTTATTCATTTTGGAAGTAGTTAGAGAGAATAGGTGTAATACTTTGCAAGCTAAGAGAAACTTTGTTTTAGTTTGCTTAGCTTGATGTGGGTTTTTAATTAGGTTGCATCTAATAGCCATGATTGGCACCCTATATATAGAGACGAGTCGAATAATGTAGGTTATAATATAAAACTATCTACTTCAAACAACTTGCCCAATTGATCACCCACTAAAAGACGACCTTGTTCAAATTGGAATGCAAGGAGATTTTTTTTAATTGATATGTATGGTCCGCAGGCTACGGAATTATTGTTTACAGCTGACAACTCGACATAGAAAACTCAAATATGATTTTATCCTGAAATCCAAAACTTGATACATGATTGGAATGGTGCATATTATTAATAATTCCTCCCTCTTTAAATACATGCATTACTAACAATGCCTCACTTTCTCAATACATGCCATATTTCTTACCTACACACACTATTGGAGATACTTTTAGAAAAATCTAGAAGATACCTAAAGGAAAGTAAAATATTTGAGAAGATAAATTATAAGTAATATCTTCAAGTATGAAGAAAATTCTAGAATTTGTTAGATAACATCCATGGTAGAATGATAGTGGAATATTCTAAAAGTTTTAGAGAAGACACTCAAGTAAGTCTCAATAAGATTTGGAAAGTAGTATAAATTGAGGTGAAGACATGTGCGAAAACCCTTTTTTTATTTATAAAAAGTAAGCATTTCATTAATAGAGCACACAAAATAAGAAATATCTACAAGGTCGTATCCCAAATAACTACGTACCTTTAAAAGCCATATACCTAACTACTCCCTCCGTCCCATAATATAGTCTTGTTTCTTTTCAGACTGCTCCAACTTCAGACTTCGACCTTTAATATCTTTAATTTCGTATTAATAAAAAATATTAAAAAGTTGATATTACGAAAAGACAAATCGGGATTTAACCTAACAAGATCCTACATAAAGATGCTTTTTTATATATTAATAGTTAATATTTAGACAAAGATTTTCAAGTTTGATCTCAAAAGAGGAAAACAAGCACTATATTATAAGACGGAGGGAGTATTATATAGAATGACCAAGAAGGCTCAAAGCAAAGAGAGACATTAACAATTACACCTAAATCTAATTTTGTATAGAGACACCACGTATAAAAGAGAAAACAATAACTTATTAATCTGTTTATAAGACCAATTATAAGGGTCATCTTCAAACCATGTATTAATGATAACCCAAAGTCCTTAAAATATGGGATTTCCAGAACTCCATCTTTGAATTATCCATGTCAACTGCAATAATTTTCTGTTCAATTGCTTAAGTTCCGCAGTTTGCTGACCAGTGACTATAGTCTATATATATCAAATAGTAGTACATAAATTCCATCATGTCGTACAAGTTCTTTGAACAAGCTCAAGTAAACAGAGCAAAACCATCGATGACCTCATGACCCCACAAAAATATAATCTCAATTTGCAACTTTCTCACTCATTCTCAAAAAGTTGATCGTGACTTGTGACCAACATCATCAAATGTATCTCACTTATAATTTGAGCATGTAATATAATAAATCTAGCTTGTAAACAAGAAATTAATAATTATGTATATTAGTTGTTAATTAATTTGAAATTATATATATATAGATTAAAGACAGCCATAAAAATCGAGTATGAAGATTTAGGGTGTATTATCTTCATATAAATTTTTTTCAACTCGACTTAGTACACCTAATACGATCTGATTGACCCTAAATATACCTCATGTTACACGAGTTCGACTTGATCGGCCCTAATTTTATCTTATGTTGATACCTCATTAGACTTGACTAACTCTAATGATTAGATATTAAACTCAATTTTTTTTAAAGTGAAGAGAATACATCCTTACAGAGAAATTAAAAATCTTAAAAAGTGTACGAAAAATATATGGGGTGCCTATTAAAAGATCTGAAAATGTTATATATAGTACTAATTTTATTCCATTTTCCAATTTTATGGAGATTTAGTACTAATTGGAAAATGGAATAAAATTGAAAGAAAAAACTACTATTAAAACTACTATATAGCCGTCCACACCTATGTCTAATTATATACCAAAAGAGCGCCAAACTCTTGTAAAGGTTAATTATTATTTTTCTTATGGTTTTTTTTCAATCTCCCCTCTCATGAACTCTCATGGAGGCTGTTTATATGTTATTATTATTATTTAAAATAAAAAAATCTCACCCTTCACAATATCTTGTGAAGGTTTTTGGTGCACGAACTCTCGGTGACTTGGTCACAATTCCTGGTTTATGTCTTTCTTTCACTTTCCGTCTATTTCCCTCCCGTGATCAAGACCTCTCTTTGAATCGTGTGTTTTTCAATTTCATGTTTGATTGTAATGGTGGTGGGCAAAAAAAAAACCTCACGAAACCCTATCCATCATTAGGGAAAAAATCTTAACTTTATGAGAATATATATATTTACCGGCAGGAGAGAATAATATTTTAGAGTTTTGACCCAAGATCTTAATTGGCTCTTGATACCATGACAAAATAGATTGAAGGGAAAAGGTTCGGATTATTTTTAACCCAAAGGTGATAATTATAGTACATCATATAAAACCTAACTTAAGTAGAACTAGGAAAACATATCCTAAACTAAATATATCCTAAATTTATCATAACAATAAGACATATAAACTAGGTGACTCGTTTCTTATATGTTTGTCAAGTTTTTAAAATGAATTAATTCTTTGTTCTTGTTCTATAAACATCCTTTCTGAAAGTCAAAGATTTTGGATATGTTTATGCTAAAAGTTCCATCATCTAACTCAAAATTTTGGCTCCTATATATCCAGAAGCAAATATGATGCAATCCATCTTCTAAGTTGGTGCAATTGTTGATTAAAATTGGCACGATATAAACAAACTCTTCAACTATATTCATAGCTAAGTCAAATGTTCATCAATAATGTAAAATTAAATAGATGTAATCATTTTATTAAATGATGGATGAATTTTTACAAACTCTTAAGGTTATATATGAAAAAGAAATATGCTCACACACACGCTCTCTGAAATACTTATTCGGTGCATTATTAAGTAAACATAATTGGATCTTCAAAAAGGAATTTAAGCAGTGCCGAATGCCCTCTTCATCCTCATTACCTCTGCATTACTTAAAAGAGTGATTTGTTGTGCTATGTCAGCAGGTAAGTTACCACCAAATAAAGAATTCATAGTGAATTGAATTGCTGGGTTTGCGCCGTTCAAACTAACGAATGCGGTAGCTGGGGTTGCCCCAACATTAACTTGGAAATGCAGCATGGCTTGTGGGAAAATCATAACATCTCCAACCTCTAGTCTTCTGTAGTATGCAGTGTTGTTTGTGTCGATAAATCCTGCAATTATTGACCCCCTTGATACGATTAAAACTTCGGATGTTCGATGTGAGTGCACTGGAATAACTCCACTGATGCCAAAGTCTAACCTTGCCATAGATATACCTAAACCATTTAGAGCTGGAAATTGATCCACGAATGCTAGAGTTACGTTATTTCCAGGTACATTTGTGATCGTTCTACCACCACGGAAACCAGTGTAAATAAAATCATCTGTGGTCAAAGTAGTAGGATCCCTACAAGCATACCCTTCTGGTCCTCTTGGGAGATTACGATCAGCTACACAAAAATCAACTTCTATAGCATGAGAGATAGACACCAAGAGGGAAAAGGTGGAGAGAAGTAGAAGGTAATTCATTCTGGAAACTAAAACGAGACTATTGGTGGTATATTTGCTATGGGTAGTTTTATTAGCTTGATTGTATGTTGTTGCATCTGATAGAAAAGATTGGCACCATATATATATATGCAATGAAAGTGGAGATAACTTTACATGCATGCATGGGATCTTCGAAGGAGTTGCTATTATTTGACTATTTCATGTTCAAAGTCTTTGCTCGAGTTTAAATATGAATGTCAAATGTCTGCCAAGTACGAAAGTAGAAAGAATAAGGATTTTTTTTTGACAGGAAGAAAACGAATTTCATTCATAAGAGATAGCCAAACGGCACTTACAATCAATTCCTGAAAAACCGAAAATTCCAACACAAGTATATAACACCTTAGAACTAGATACATCGCAGATTTGATTAAAAACAGCCTTATTAAAAAACTTCATACGAAGTAATACAATCTGTGAGTTCGCTATGATTCGGCTTAACTTCCGCTGATGCATAGTCGTTTGGGTGAACATACTTCTGTGGTCTTCTAGATTCTTACAGAGAATATAGATTGTTAGATCTTCCTTTTTCATCAGACGAACAAAAAACCAAATTAAACACCCTAAAATAAATACCATCTTAAGGATGGGATATACTTATTGGAAGAAATTAAAGGAGTTTTTGGGGCTTACCACCAGTACGAATACCAGTGGAAGCCCCTACAAAGATTCACAATTGAGGCCAAGAAGAAAAGAGATGAAAGAGAAAGAGAAAGAAGGGTAAATAATGAAGGAAAAACCTTCAAAAAAGAAGAAAAACCTAGCGATGGAGGCTAGGAAAAAACCCTCCCAAGGAGAAACCCTAGAGAGAAAAAACCCTCCCAAGAAGAAACCCTAGAGGAAACCGAAACTAATGAAATAGAAATAGAAAGAATAAGGATATTGTAGCATAAATGACGAAATAAAAAATTGAGCATTTAATTCTGATCAATAATGAAAGGGCGCTGGTGAGTGGTGATTATTGAAGTACACGGTTTCATGATATCAGGAAGAATTAATAGGTGCCGCCGTTTACACGGGTTTCACTTGATCAACCATAATTTTATGTTTATACTTGATTGGACTTGACTAACTCCAATGATTAGATTGAAACTCAATTTTTTAAGGTGAAGAAAACACATCTTTAGCGAGAAATTGAAAATCTTAAAAAGTGTACAAAAATATAGCAAAAGGGGTGCCTAGTAATATATTTGAAAAAGTAATGGCCATCCATTGCAATTTGTTAAGTCCGCATTTTACTCTTATTTTGGCACATTTTGAGGGATATTATGTTGTGACTTGGATGGATTTGTGCCCAAGTGATAGGAATTGAGGAGAAATGTCGAATTATGAGAGGAGTATGCATTTGTGGCTCATTTAGAGGTTTAATGGCACCATGTTAGGTCCAAGATGGAAGTAATTGGGCTTCCTACAAGGTCCAATTGGGTTGGAAGCCGTACTTGAAGAGTCCAAGGAAGAAAAGAGACATCGGTTCTACCACGAGTCGCGGCGTCGGCAGCAGCTTCGCGGTGGATTGCCGAGAGCTTACCGCGACTCGCGGTTCTCACCGCGGATCGCGGTAGACACGGGCAGCGTTTTCCCTTTTGTTATTTTCTGACATTTATTTTTAGGGAGTTTTTCGGAAAATATAAATAGTGGATGTTATTTCTTTTCAGTTTTTGATGCACTTTTATGATTAGAGTTCTAGCCCTAGCTTTCAATTTCTATGCAAAACTTGGAGTTTGAAGATTAATTTGATCAAGTACTTGGGATTCCTCTACAATTCAAGCAATCTTAATAAGTTTTACTCTTTCCTCCCTCTTTGATCTATTTAATTATGTACTCAATTATGCTTATTGTTCTTATTGCCATGATTAGTGAGTAGTACTTCTATCTAGGATTAAGTTGAGCCCTATTATGGATTGATCATGTAAATTGTTGTTCTAATTCCCATGTTATTGAATTATATGCTTAGGGTTTGGCAAGATTGTATTTGTAGTCAATTTCGCATCTTACTTTAGCCCTAACTTTTATTATCAACGGAAGTTGGAGTAGAAATTAGGATCATATGTTTGTTTGCTAAATTGTTATTTCATCAATTAAGTTCATCAACGAAAGTTGGGTCTTAATTCAGATAGTCTTGTCATTGATTTAAATTCTCCCATGAAAATACGTGAGAATTGGAATTGGGATTTAATTGACATTGGCTCTTAATGCTTCTAATTGTGTAGGTAAGCCATGAAAATAGGAGACCTACATGTTAGTTAGGCCTTTTGCTATCATGAAAGTGAGCTTTAGGCATTGTTGGATGATTTGGGATTTAGTTTCGGTTCGCAGCTGTGCTTTATTGCTAAATCACAAGGGAATGTCATTCTTACCTAAACTATAATTGAATAATTGGGAAGTGAGTTATGGTTTGATCAAATCATAGTAGTGGTGATACTTAATCTTAGTGTTTTAATTATCATATTCATATAGTTTGTCATATTTTGTCATTAGTTTAGCCTTTAGTTTATAGACTCTTCTTCATTTCTGGACTGTGTAACTATTTGTAATCTAAAATCAAGTAGTGGTTAATCTTATACCTCCCTGAGTTCGACCCGTATGTGCTACGACACCGTACACTTGCGGTATTAAAATAAAAACCCTAACACAATTCAAGTTTTGAACGAAAAAAGCAAAAAATTATGAAAAAGTTATTGCACATGCATGTATCACAATTTAAGGGGCTTCAATATCTGATGACTTATTTTTCAAATCGATCATGGGGATGAACTTGTTATTCCCATTTGATCATACCATGATCAAAGCTTGATCAAAGCTCATGACTAAAAAAATGTATAGAATGCTATTTTTCATTTATCAGCTCATGATGTGTTTGATGATAAAAAAAGGATTATTTTTCACAAATCACCCATAAGTGAAGGGAAAATTCTTAGAACAACCGCCAACTTAACAAATCCAATAACCTCACCATTAATTATCCAATTAACTACCAAAAATCATTAAACTAACACTACACAAAATATGATGGAATTATTAGCCGGAAGTTAGTGGAATTGTTAATGTTGGGTTTTGTAATTTTTAGAGATGTGACGTGGCAAAAGTTTTTTGTAGCGCGTGGAGGAAATTTATCTCCTTGTTATTCATCACTTGTAAACTACATGGCCATATATATATAGGTGTTTGAGTCGGTGAATGTGCCGACATATATGCTCCTACATTTCTACTATTCTCTAGATACTACTAGGTTAGATACATGTAAGATTTTTATTTAGACTATTCTAGATTTATTTTCATCATCCTTACTAGATTTTTCTAGATTACTTTTCAACACTCCCCCTAATCTGAAAAATCTTGTACTCCAAAATTCTTCAAAGGAAAATGTTGTTGATGCACTTGTCACAACCACTAGAGGATATGTACTTTTGAGGTCCCATGTTGGTACTCATGTTACCAACCTCCATTTTGTCAATATGATTTCTTAATTTTTTCGATCTTCTTGTTGGTACTCATGTTACCAACTATCTTACTGATGCTCGTGTCGCCAGTCATCGTCCAAAATATTTTTTCCTCCAAATTTTATTTTGTTGTTGGTGCTCATGTCACCACCCTGCTAATGCTCTTGTCATTAGCAAACTTCAAAATAAAGTTTCTTCTTGATTTTCTTTGCCAAAGTTGGCAATCTCATTGTTTTTCTTGGTCCTGCAATTCTTTCCTACATGACCAAACTTCTTGCACTGCCAACATTTGTGGCTTTCCTTTATGCCAACAGTCTGCAGTATCATGGTTAGTCTTTTTGCAAATATTGCAGGAAAGTTTTTGATTTATACCTTTCGATGATTTCTCTTCGTCTTCAACCTCAACATTTTTCTTGGGCATTTTCATAAATTTTGCTGCAAGAGCAGTCTCAACTATTTCTTCATTGATATGCCGATTTTTCCTTTGTTCATGGGACTCCAACGATCCCATAAGTTGCTCCACCGTAATTTTTGATATATCTTTTGTTTCTTCAATAATAGCAACAATGTTATCATATTTTTCCGTTAAACTTAATAAAACCTTCTTCACAATTTTTTCATCTGAAATTTTTCTCCATATGATTTCATTTGGTTCACTATTTCTATTACCTTTGAAAAATAATCTTTCATTAATTCCCCTTCTTTCATTTTTAAGTTTTCAAATTCTCTTCTTAAGGACTGAAGTTTGATACTTCTCACCTTGCTATTTCCTTGAAATTCTTGTTGCAAGATCTCCCAAGCCTAGCTCCTTTGCCTTGTATTAGATATAATGCCTTAGCATCCTTCATTCTTTCACCCTCGAGCTGCCTTTTTTGAGCTTCGGTTAGGGTACTCTCGTCTTCATACTCCGTATATCCTTTATCAGCATAACTCCACAACCCATGAGATTTAAGTAATGTCTTCATTTTAATTTTCCAAAAATCAGAATTTTCTTCCTCGAAAATTGGAATTGGGAAAGTTGGATTGTTGGGTGTCATTATGATTTATGTTGTGTTTGGGTTAAACATGTTTTGGTTAAAGTAAAAAGGCTTTGGGAATATTTGGCTCGGATACCACTGATGGAATTATTAGGCGGAAGTTAGTGGAATTGTTTTTTTTTTTACATGAAGTTAATGGAATTGTTAATGTTGGGTTTTGTAATTTTTGAGAGATGTGATGTGGCAGAAGTTTTTTTTAGTGGAGGAAGTTTATATCCTTGTTATTCATCACTTGTAAACTACATGGCCATATATATAGGTGTTTGAGTCGGTGAATTTGCCGACATATATGCTCCTACATTTCTACTATTCTCTAGATACTACTAGGCTAAATACATGTAAGATTTTTATTTAGACTATTCTAGATTTATTTTCATCATCCTTATTAGATTTTTCTAGATTAGTTTTCAACAAAATAATCGTAATTTTCATTTAACTTAATACTAAAGTTTTCCTTTCACACCATCCCGACTTTAATCTCTCATGGTTCATGACGGCATCAAATAACTAGAAGCAATTATTTACCGTTATTCTGTCAGCTCTTATATAAGATAGATAAACTAGGTGACTCGTTTCTCATATGTTTGTCAAGTTTTTAAAATGAATTATTTGTTCTTGTTCTAAAAACATCCTTTTCTGAAAGTCAAACTTTTTGGATATGTTTATGTTAAAAATTCCATCTAACTCAAAATTTTGGCTCCTATCTAGAAGCAAATATGATGCAATCCATTTTCTAAGTTAGTGCAATCGTTGATTAAAATTGGCACGATATAAGCAAACTCATAAACTATATCCATAGCTAGCTAAGTCAAATGTTCATCAATAATAATGTAGAAATAAATACTTCATCTGTTTCAAATTAGTTGTGACACTTCCACTTTTCACGCATGCCAATGCAAAACTTTGGGGACATATATCTCTAATTTTGTATTTGTAAAAATTATAAAAAGTACATATTAAAAAAATACATATTAAGACGAATCTAATAAGATCGCACAAGACTATATTTTTATTCACGTACAAATCACAACGATGGTCAAAGTGAAATTTGTGAATAGTGTAAAATGTCAAAGTGTCACAATTAATTTGAAACAGAGGAAGTAGATGTAATCATTTTATTAAATGATGAATGTACCAAAAGCTGAAATTTTACAAACTCTAAGATTGAATACGAAAAAGAAATATGCACACACACTGACACACACGCTCCCTAAAATATTTTTTCGGTGCATTAGTAAGAAAATAGAATTCGATCTTCCAAAAAGAATTTAAGCAGTGCCGAATGCCCTCTTCATCCTCATTACCTCTGCATTACTTAAAAGGGTGATTTGTTGAGCTATGTCAGGAGGTAAGTTACCAAAGAAATAAAGAATTCATAGTGAATTGAATTGCTGGGTTTGCGCCGTTCAAACTAACGAATGCGGTAGCTGGGGTTGCACCAACATTAACTTGGAAATGCAGCATGGCTCGTGGGAAAATCATAACATCTCCAACCTCAAGTCTTCTGTAGTAGGCAGTGTTATTTGTGTCGATAAGTCCTGCAATAATTGACCCCCTTGATACGATTAGAACTTCTGATGTTCGGTGTGAGTGTACTGGTATAACTCCACCGATACCAAAGTCTAACCTTGCCATAGATATACCTAAACCATTCAGAGCTGGGAATTGATCCACGAATGCTAGAGTTACGTTATTTCCGGCACGTTTGTGATTGTTCTACCACCACGGAAACCAGTGTAAACAAAATCATCTCGTGGTTAGAGTAGTAGGATCCCTACAAGCATACCCCTTCTGGTCCTCTTGGGAGGTTACGATCCGCTACACAAAAATCAACTTCTATAAGACGAGAGATAGACACCAAGAGGGAAAAGGTGGAGAAAAGTAGAAGGTAATTCATTTTGGAAACTAAAACGAGACTCTTGGTGGTATATTTGCTATCAGTAGTTTTATTAGCTTGATTGGATGTTGTTGCATCTGATAGAAAAGATTGGCACCATTTATAATAGAAGAGGAGGTAACAGTACGTGCATGCATGGGGATCTTCGCAAGAGTTGGTTTTCCTATTATTAGACTATTTCATCTTCAAAGGCTTTAGAAGTCAATGAAATATGAAAGTCAAATGTCTGCCAAGTACGAAAGTAGATTGAACAAGAATATTGTAGCATAATTGATGAAATAAAAAATTGAGCATTTAATTCTGATCAATAATGAAAGGGCGTTGGTGATTATTGAAGTACACGTTTTCAAGATATCAATAAGAATAGGTGCCGCCCGCCGTTATTGTCTCAAGTAAAATCACCCGTGTTAGAATATGAGGAGAGGCGCAGCCCATCATATAGGAAGACTTCGTCGAAGAGATGCCGGCATATTGTCGGGACATGTATAAATATATATATTTTTTTACGTATAGTATACCCGATTCACCAGAGCTTAACTCCGACTACATCTGGATCGACCGCGGTCGCACACCTGCTTTAGGTGGGTGAATGTATAAATATATAATCGACCATGAACAAAGAAGTAAAAAATTTTATATACATTTTATTTTTATATATATATACATTGGTTCTATTTATAGTAAAAATTTTAGGGGTTAAACTTTTGAAAATCATAAGTGCACGCGTCGGATTGATGATTGATATACTTAAAAATTCACCATTTGATTGAGCTCAATGCAAATAGTATGCCCTTTGCTTTTAGGTGAGTGTTGCATCATAAGCAAGAGCCTTATAGCTCTTCGAAGAATGGGGGATGATGTTAGCAATATGTGTCTTAGGCGCTAATAAATCAAGCAATCGAAGTATAATATACGGAGGAATTAAGAAATCAAAGCAACAAAATACACAAGAAGATTTAACGTGAAAACCCTTGAATGGGGAGAAAACCACAAACACTACACTAGGATTTTGAATATGAGATGATGGTATAAGGAGAATTCTCAATCTTTCTATACGCTCTAACCTCTCTCTAGGTTCTCAAGTCTCTTTAGGTCTAAGAATATTTCTCTCTTCACATAGACCAGGGCATGGACCAGGCCGGACCTGTCTACAGGCTTGGCCCGCGGGCTTTGGGCATCGGCAGGCCGAGCCTGGCCCGAGCCCGTGAATGGCGGGCCGTGCTGTGCCGGGCCTGAAATTTTCAGATTTTGTCCACGGGCTTGCGGGCAGGGCTCGTGCCGCCCGCGGGCCTGACCCGTGTTTTATTTTGTTTTCTTGGTTTTTTTGGCAATATTAGACTAAAAAACAAAGAAAAGGGGCATTCGGCCCGCGGGTCAGCCCACGGGCCATATAGGAGGGCTCGTACTGGGATGGGTCGGAAATAAAATTTCTTGACAGTGGTAGGCCCACGGCCCACGTAGCGGACAACGGGCCGGGCCGGGACAGACCCAAACAGTGCTTGTCATGGCGCAAATAAACAATAACGGCTACAACCTATTTATACTAGGGTAGCAATTAGGAATCCTAATCAACAAAGGAAACCAATTTAATGAAAGAGAACTTAAAACTCGCGATACAAGGCCTAGGCGCCAAAACTCGCGGGCGCAACCCCAATCTCGGGGGATGGCAGCATGTCCTGCTGGCTGGGCGCACCACTTCCTGTGGGGTGGGCTTTTGGCTGCAGGCTAGTGTCGACGAGCTGCGGGCGCGGATTACTGCCTCGCCAATTCTCGCGTGTGGTTGTGTTGTTTGACGCTTTGTATTGTCTCTTGCTACATCACAACACACACACACACACATGTACACCCCATACCTCTTTACCCATCTCCACATCATTACCCAACAGATGGGTAGGGAGATGAGTAGGGATTTGGGTTTAGAGTTGGGCCTAAAACTAGTATCTAAGCCAGACTTGTTCATATTCCTACCAAAACATTATATTGATTGTGCCAGTTAGAAGTTGCTATGACGGAAGCAATTACGAAACAATGATAAGAAAAAAATTAACACAGAGATATAACATGGTTCACTAACAAGATGTTAGCTACGTCCACACGGTAGGAAGAACTGTTTATTAGGTTTAGGAGAGAGCACATATTACAGAATAATAGAGGCATAAGTTAATTATAGGGTTTATATAGTATCCTTCTAATTACCCTAAATAGAATGGGCATAATACCAAACTCAAAACAGAAACGATATATTAAACTACATATACCGGAAAACCTGGCTTAGATTTAAAAACCTAAAGCGAAACAAATATAGAATTGTCCCCATGTTGACGTCAATGGGTTACTAACAAAAAGCAAGTATTAGTCCAAAACGAAAGCATAGATTTACAAGCGATAAATGGCCGGATAATTAAGCTTCGAAATCTACCAGAAAAGAGTATGAACTCTCGAAATATTATTATCAAAAGAATAGTTAACTCTAATGACGGCTCAAGAGCGTTTAAATAGTTATAGCAAAATCTTAATATGAAAATTAATTAAAAAGTGAATTAGGAAATTATTAAAATGTTGTTTTCGGGCCTTAAACGAACTCGGATGGTTGAAACGCTTGTAGATCACGGCATTGCATGAGTTGCGTTTGTTGGCCCAATTACTTTTTCGAAAAGGTGTTTTATTAAGCACTCTGACACCGGAGGCCCGACTAGCAAAATCATTTCAACAATTTTCGACGAATGACTTTTTCGTCGAACAGAGCAGCCATCTTTCCTACGTCACATATATATAGTAAACCACCAGCATCACAATATTCACTTTTCTAGATATCTTTAGATAAAAAAACTAGATATATATATTTAGGAAAACTCCTAAATATATCCTAACACATATGCACGCTGCGATTTGAGATAGAAAATAATTAAAAAAAATCTAGTATTAGTACTAGTAGCCTAGAGACTGTCCATCATGATTCATGGCAATTAGAGCAAAACCATCAGTGATCCAACAAAAATATAATCTCAACTTACAACTTTGTCACTCATTCTAAAAAAAGTAGATCATGACTTGTGACCAATATCATCAAATGTATCTCACTTATAATGAAAGACGTTCATCATTCCTTTCTCCGACTTTTGCGTCATATCCAACTATATTCTGGGCATGGTTGGCAAAAGTAGCGGTTTTAGTAGCGGTTAGCTGTTGCAGTAGCGGTAGCTATTGGGGGGTAGCGGCTAGCTGTCCACTAGTAGCTGTTAGCGATTAGCGATTAAAATAGTTGTTTAATTAGTAGTGTTTGGCAAAAGTAGCTGTTGAAATGGTAAAAGACAATAAATAACATTTATTCAAATATGAAATGGACTACAACAATTTCATATGTTCGTTGAATAATTAAATTCAATATTTATTTTTTCAAAGAATTTACACAAAAAGGAGTATACTACTTTTTAACTACTTAAAGAAATGTATAAATAAGACAATATTCAACCCTAAAAAAATTTATATTAGCTATTTGAACTAAAATGCTTGTGGAATGAGGAGTATAAAAAATTGTGAAATATTAGTTATATCTTATCTTTAAAATAAATAAGTATTTAAATCACATCCCTGCTATTGTAAACAAAAAAAATAATGAATTGCTATAAAATAAAGCAATTAATAAACAAAAAAAGGAAAAAGAAATTAAAAACATTGGTTAACAATTCTAACTTATGTTATTATATAGTGTTTATTTGCTAGACCGCTACCTATAAATCTCAACGTTACTAGTAGTAACGTTCTACAACCGCTACCCATAATCTACTCCAACCGCTACCCGCTACTACAACCACTACATTACCAAACACTCATAATTTTCTTAAGTAGCGTTTTGATTTTGTCCAACCGCTACCCGCTACCTAAAATGCTTGTGCCAAACAGGGCCTCTCTCTCTCCTATTTTAATACATTATTTACTACTCTGTATTGTAATATTAGATTGATGTTTGAGCATGCAATATATATAAATCTTGTAAACAAGAAATTACTAATTATATATATTAAACACAACAATAAAAAATCAAGTATGGAGATTTAGGTGTATATATAAACTTATCTCAATTGAACTTAGTATACCTAACACGATCTGACCAACCCTAAATTTACCTCATGTTTACAGGGGTTCGACTTGATCGACCCTATTTTATCTTATGCCAACTTAACAAATCGATAAACATTCTTTTTATCAACCGCTAACTTAGTGCCTGTTCTCCCCGCCTTATTTTGGCCCGTTCGGCCCGCTTGATTGCAATCGCCTGGCCGCTTGGATTCGGTTGCGTTCGGCTTGATTGAATTTTATTATATGATAATAAAACAATGATAATTATTATTATTATCATTATTATTATTACTACTATTACTATTACTATTATAAATATTAATATCATCATTACAATTATTATCCGAAAGTTGTAAGTATTTAATTCAACTATAGTATTGCAAGTATGTAGCTCAAGCAGATATGGTATTGTCTTCATGGAATTGTTAGAAGTACACGGGTCAATACCCACTCATGGCATTTCTCTCGTTTTTTCCTTCATAAAGATTTTCCTTTGTATTTTTTTCTTAAATTGAAAATTGTTAAATATAATGTACACATCCTATTAAATTTCTAACATTCTTTTTAAGCGTTTGGTGATAAAGTATATTCTATATTTCGATATTCTAATTTTGTTCGTCAAATTATTAGTTTATCTGTTTATTACGGACTACTCCATCTATATCACAATAATTTATTATTATTATTTAATAATAATAATTATTATTATTATTATGTTTAGTGATAAAATTATTATTAATAAATCATTTCAATTCGCTTCGGTTGCTTCGGCCGGGTTGCTTCGGTTCGATTCGCCGGGCCGGTTCGGGCTTGGTTCGGTTCGATTGATTGATTCGGTTGTTTTATGCCGAAGAGAACATACCCTTAATAATTCCAATAAACCACCCCTATGTCTCTAATCATATACCAAAAGCGCGCCAGATCTCACCATTAATTATCCAAGTAACCCAAAATCATTAAATAACTAACACTAAACAAAATAATCCTAATTTTCATTTAACTTAGGGCCTGTTCTCCCCAGCTTATTTTCAGTTCAGTTCAGTTCAGTTGCAATTAGTTCAGTTCAGTTCAGTAGTTCAGTTCAGTTCAGTTCAGTAATTTTATTATATGATAATAAAACAATGATAATTATTATTATTATCATTATTATTATTACTACTATTACTATTACTATTATAAATATTAATATCATCATTATCATTATTATCCGAAAGTTGTAAGTATTTAATTCAGCTATAGTATTGCAAGTATGTAGCTTGGCAGATATGGTATTGTCTTCATGGAATTGTTAGAAGTACACGGGTCAATACCCACTCATGGCATTTCTCTCGTTTTTTCCTTCATAAAGATTCTCCTTTGTATTTTTTTCTTAAATTGAAAATTGTTAAATATAATGTACACATCCTATTAAATGTCTAACATTCTTTTTAAGCGTTTGGTGATAAAGTATATTCTATATTTCGATATTCTAATTTTGTTCGTCAAATTATTAGTTTATCTGTTTATTACGGACTACTCCATCTATATCACAATAATTTATTATTATTATTTAATAATAATAATTATTATTATTATGTTTAGTGATAAAATTATTATTAATAAATCATTTCGGTTCGCTCGTTCGCCCGCTTCGGTTCGGGGCTTGCAACCGGCTCGGCCGGTTCGCTTGCATCGCTTCGCTTCGGTCTTTGCCATGACGCCGAAGAGAACGTGCCCTTATTCATAAAGTTTTCCCTTCACACCAACCGGACCTTAATCTCTTAATGGCGGCATCAAATAACTAGAAGCAATGATTTACCGTTATTCTGTCAGCTCTTGTATAAGACAGATAAACTAGGTGACTCGTTTCTTATATGTTTGTCAAGTTTTTAAAATGAATTAATTTTTGGGAAATTCCACTTGGTACCACTGTACTTTTGGGTTTTCCATTTGGTACCCAATATTTTTTTGGATTCTATACGGTTAGAGGTGTCAATTCAGTTAAACGGTTCAGTTCTGGTTCAAACCAAACAGGTTTGGTTGACTCGCCCGTTAATTTCGCCTTTTTTTCCCATCTAAATTGATTCGGTTTAAATTTTTTCGTTCGGTTCAATCCGACTCGCTAACTCGATTTTCGCCCGTTCGCCCGCTCGATTACGTTGTCTTTTGGTTTGACCCATACAGTTTCAGTTTGAAACAATTGACTTTTACCTATTACTATCAGTTCAAACAGTTATTTTCAGTTTGGTTTTGGTTAATTTCAGTTTTATATAGAAAACCACACCCCCATGGGTGAAAAACGATATCGGTTATGACATATACATCCTTTTTTTTTACTTCGTGTCGTGTTTCGGGCCAAATACTTTGCCGTGGCAGGTAATCTGAACTCAGTTTGACTTGTTATCATTTCGGTTAATATTATCGGAACCAGCGATACCATCATGAGATGTGTCTATATTTGTCTACGAAGGCATGGTTGAAAATTGCCCCATTTACAATAAAATTATTGTACTGAAGATTTAACATTTAGGCTCTGTTCTTTTGGACTAAATAAATGGAAATTCCGCCCGCCCGATCGATCGCTCAGATCGATCGATCGGCTCGCCCGATCAAATTAGTTCGCCCGCCCGTACTTATTCGGCCCGGCTCGCCCGTACTACAACTTATTGATTTTATCATTATAATTATTATAATAATAATTATTATTATTAATAATAATATTATTATTACTATTATTATTATTATTATTATTATTATTATTATATTATTATTATTATTATTATTATTATTATTATTATTATTATTATTGTTATTGTTATTAATTATTGTTATTATTATTATTATTATTATTAATGTTATTATATAATATAATGGGAGAGAAGGAGGAATTATAAATTGATCTGGAGGAAGAAATCTGTAGAAGTCATCGCTTAATTATATATATATATATATATATATATATATATATATATATATATATATATATATATATATATATATATATATATATATATATATATATATATATATATATATATATATATATATATATATATATATATATATATATATATATATATATATATTGTTATTTTTAGGAGACATAAACAAAACCTAGAATATCATGGAAGAGAAGAAGCAATAGCACAGGAGGAAGTGCGATTTTCAAGCAATATAATAGCATATTCTGGTAAAATCCCAAATTCATCAATAAAAAGTGGGATTTTTGTTTGAAGATATTATTCAAGGTTTCCTGATTGTAGCAAGTCTTCCCTGATTGTAGCAATATTTTTTTTTAAATATATGTCAAATATAGTTTTGTAAATATAGGAGTAGTCAAATATATGTAAATATAGTTATGTATTTTGTAAATTAGGCAAGTCAATATTCTGTTGCTTAGAATTAGGAGTCATGCATGCTGTTGTTACTATTGGTTTTGTATATATTGACTTGCGAATAGAAATCTTGGAGGAAAATATTATATTAATAATATTATTACTTCATATCATTATTATTCTATTTGTTATTATTAATATTACTCAATTCATAAGAATATTATTATTATGCATATTATTAGTATTAGTATTAATATTATTATTATTATTATCATTATCATTAATATTATTAATTATTATCATTATCAATGATGATAAAATATTACTCTTCTTGTAATTATTAATAATACTCAATTCGATCGCTCGGGCCCGCTTTAGTTCGACCCGTCCGCCCGTTCGACTTATTCATTTCGGGTCGTATCGCTCAAACTTATTCATTTCGGCCCGGTTCGACTTATTCAAATCCAAAAGAACAGAGCCTTAGTTTATATTCAAATTTTCAATTTAACCTTCTTCATTTTCGTATGTATAATCTTTACTTCTTTGTATGTTGATTATTACGTTAGTGATACTAAAATCCATATTGATATGTATCATAACTCTATGTAACATAATTGTTCTTTAGTTTCAGTGTGTATATTGTTGAAGGGAAAATTATGATTGACGGTGATCAAGGTGATGATGATTGATAATGATGAATGATCATAATTAGTGATGATGATGATTAAAGTCGATAATACACAATCTAACACGAGTATAACGTTACCAAACTTAGTATAGGTGGGTAATCATATATAGGCTACACACAAGATTAGTGTATAGATTAATGTATTGCATTTCGAGTGTAGATTAGTATAAACACGAGCTAATACGAATGAAGTAGTATATAGATTAGTCAATGTAAGTAGGTAATCATTAGGCTAATCGTCCTTGAGTGTGATGCATTTTGAGACTAAAAACATCTATTTAAATGATTCAAAGTACTTATTGGACTAAATGAATGTAACAACTCTCAATGGTAGTAAATAAGCTAATTTAAGATAACAATACAACATTTGATCAGTTAATCGTCTTTATGTGAAATGCATTTTGAAACTAAAAACTTAATTGAACTGAAACATGCATGTTGTTCTTGGATTAGATGAATGTATCAATGTAAGTCGCTAATTATTTCAGATAACTATACTCTATCTAAGTTAATCGTGTTTAAGTATTTGAACCCAAAAAGCATCTTATTGAATTGATGCAAGTTGTTATCGGATGCTTCGATAAAAATGTATCAATTAAGTCGATAAATTAATTTACGATAACAATACTCTATTTAAGTTAATAATCTTTTGAGTTAAATTCATTTTGGAACTGAAAACATATAATTCAATTGAAACAAGTTGTTATGGGATGAGATTGAGATCAATGAATATATCAATGACTTGTGATAAACTAATAGAAAGTAGCAATACCGCATTTAATTAAGTTAATCTTCATTAAGCTAACATCTACTTGAATTGAAACAAGTTGTTATTGTATAAGATGGACGTATCAATGTAAGTCGATAAGTTTATTCAAGATAACAATACTGAAAAACTCCATTCAAGATGATGATAATAATAATAATAATAATAATAATAATAATAAAAATTTATACACTACAAAGAAGAAGTTATCTAAAGTAGAATCTTTATGGGGCTCCTAAGTGCTAAATCTATCGTTGGATAGAAAAGATCAACGACCCAAAATAAGTCATAAGAGGATACACAGATCAATAACATTGTCCCTTAGATTGCAACCTTAGAAACACATCCAACGATGACTCTCCATCCTCTTCCCTCTCACCAATCTCCCTCTCTCTGCTCCTACCAAAAAGAAAAACCCTAAATCGCCTCTCAAGTCTCCCTCTCTCTGCTCCTTACCATCTAAAATGACGAACCAAACCACTTCCCCGTCCCTCAATTCCGGCGTTCGCAGGTGCATAGCGCGACCCTTCCCCTCGATTCCGTTGTTCGCATGTTCGTTTTGTCCTTTTGTTTTTTTTTTCAAATTTAAGTGATTAATTACAGCTAATTTTCTAGATTTGAATTTTAAACATTTGCTTTTCGTAGATTTTCTTTCTTTTGTGTTGACCTGCTTGTGGAGATTATTAAGGTAACTGGAAAAATTCTACTCCCTCCGTCCCATATTATAGTGCTTGATTCTGTTTTTTCACGGGTATTAAGGTAAATAGAATCTAAGACAAATGTAAAGAGTATTTGTGTATTGGAAATAAATATTATGGGGAAAAAGCTGATTTTAGGAGAGAGAATGATAATAAGTGGTGAAAGAGCATTAAATACATGACTAATTCAACCCTTGGGTTGAATAAACAAAGCAAAATACTATTTTCAAAAAGCAAATAAATAATGGTGGCACAATTTTTCTAGGAAAATCATGAAAATGTGTGAAATAAAAATGGAAACAAGAATTATATTTTGGGACACTTTAAAAGGAAAGAAGCACTATAATATGGGACGGAGGGAGTAGAATCTTTTTTGATTTGTGTTCTTTCAGTTTGATGTAGATGATGTTTTCATTTCAACGTCATTGAATTCCATATGGTTGTTGAGAAACGTAACTCCAAGCTAGATATCGTTGTTCGAGCTTTTACTGATTATTCCCTGCTTATTGTTTTTAATCTCTTAGTTATTGTTCAATGTGATTAATTTGTTTATCCGTTTATGAAATTTTGGTACGATTCTTAGCTGAAGTTATTGAATTTTGATTAGAAGGCAAGACAAAAAGATAAATTTTGAATTCCATCTGAGTAAAACGAAGTGTGGGCATTGAACCCCATTAGCATATGCAGTAAATTTTCTATATTATTTAAAGTCAAACAATGAAATTTCTTTTTACCTTTGATGAAGTATATGGTCCATAAATCCTTTTAGGAAGGCTTTATTAAGTTCTTTAGCATATTTTTTGGTTCACCTTAGGCTCCTTATGGTCTATAAGAAGAAGAGCAATGAAATAGACAACAGAAGTGAAGCTTTCATATGGATCATGAATGTTTGATGAAATGATGAGAATTGTCAACTTGGTGTCATCTTTTGTGACTTGCCTACTCTTGTTTACAATCTCTTTAACTTGCAATGCTCATCATCAAATTGTCATTAGTACGTTTATACGTATGTATTTCATTAATAGGTGTTCAGGCTCTTTTACTCATATTCTTTTTTCCTTCTAGTATTTCCTACTTAAAAGAATAACTGCATTGCAAATCTAGCTTCGATTGCAATTGAGAATACTTTAGTTCAGTTCCCAATTTGATCTATTGTTCATCCGCGCATTATATTTTCTTGTGTAAATAAGGGGAAAAGGTTTGTTTCTCTTCTCTTTTACTCATATTCACAATTACAATTTGTCCCTAAAAAGTATTGATTTAAGTTGCATTTTCCACACCTGCTGTTATATCCATCATATAACATGAATAGGTTTTGTGAGTAATGCTTTTTGCTGCTTAATCTTAACAAAAATAGAAAGTTTACGTTGATAGGATGTACTCCTTCCGGTCTTTATTAGTTTACCCGTTTCTTTTGCACAGAGTTTTAGGAGAAATAATGTTGTGGGACATAGAAAGAAAGAGAAACTATTACTTTATATTAAAGTTGAATGTATGTGTGATGCAAAGTTAGTGGTCCCATTCCAAAAATAGAAACAAAAGAAATGGGTAAACTAATAAGGGACACCCCAAAAAGGAATACGGTTAAACTAATAAAGAGCGGAGGGAGTATAAGTGTGCTGAATTATATAGGTGTTTGTTGTTGATGAAATGAAATTATTTTTTCTCCGAATATGTAGGTTGCCTAAACATGGTGAGAAGCTTCTATCATGGTTGTTCCATTGGTGTCCACTGAGCAAATCATATGCAAGCAATAGAGTAGACAAAAGAAGGCTAGCTGTCTTTTGCCGAGGTTGTTCTTGATTTTAAGACCAGAAGATCTGGACTGCGTTATTTTACTTACTAGAAGTTATTTTATGAAGCTTTGTCATTATACAACTCTTGTATTCATAAATTTGTTTTACTGTTTGTTAATTATATATCTTTTACGTTAATTGGTTAGCCTTTGCAACACTATTATGATTGTGTTAGATACGTTACATACGTAAATTGAGATGATTGAATTACTAATATTGGTTCATTTGATAGTCATGATATTTTAAACTCCAATGCAAATATAAAACAATTATACTCTTAAGATTGTAAATTGTTGTGTATGTTGATGGTTGAATTTGGGTCTTGTAATATATCAATTTTGTAAGTTAAGGTTATGTATATTACATAAATTTGGGTCTTGTAATATATCAATTTGGTAAGTTAAGGTAAGTATGAATTTTGTAAATTAAGGTTAGTATGAATTTTGTAAATTAAGGTGTTATGTCATTATTCATTAATGATGTAGTAAGATAACTAAGATTAGGTTATTATTTGTTACAGCTTGAAAACAATTTAACACGGTTATCGGTTTACTTTTAGTATGGCTTTGTTTGATTGATTGATCGCTTAAAAGCTGATTTAATGGTTGATTGATTTCGCTCATTTAAATTCGGTTGGTTCAGTTTAAAACGGTTTCTTAAGCTTGATTTCGTTCGCCGTTTGTGTTCGGTTTGTGTTTCCGTTTCGCTTAAGTTAAGTTGCGTTTCATTTTTAGCATTTGGCTTTTGATTATTTCACTTTTCGATTATGGGTCACTTGATCAGCTTTATTCGATTCGATTGGCTATCGTTACGGCTTACCCCACTAGTTTTTAACCAAACTGACAGCTCTATATATGGTACCACTGTAGTTTGGACTTATTCTCTACTGTAACATTATATTAAATAAAACATTAGTTTGGGGATTAAATAAGGTCAAGGGTTAAGTTCCCTCTAGGTTTAGCCTTGGGAGGGTGTGGCAGTCTCGATACTAGGTTTTCCCTCTTTGGGGGCTGTTAACGTGAATTTCTGTAATCTTTGACGATAATGGACTCTGAAACTCATCATGAAATTGATTTACTGGACAAAGATCGAGGAGATAAAGGTGAGGGGGAGAACAAAAAGAGAGATGAGGGAGTTTCGAGGAGGGTAGTAAGTGATGTATCGGAACCGGTTGAATGGCAGGAGGAGGATTCGAAAGAGGAAAATGCTAGAACGGAATTAGGTTTAGCCATTCGAATATGGACAAATCGCCATATCAATCAGGCGGCGTTCATAAATACCATGAAGAATATATGGCAGACGAAACTTGACGTGGACATCAAAAGCATCGGGAAGAATGTGTTTGTTGCTCAATTCCACCACTGGAGGGACAAACAAAGAGTGGTCGAGGGTCAGCCTTGGCACTTCGACAAACACGTCATTTTGATGAATGATACCAAAGGTAACTGTAAACCCTCTGACATTCAATTATGGGATTTCCCCATATGGGCTAGGGTTTATGATTTACCTTTTAAAGGGAGGCTAAATGTTGCGAATATAAAAGCTATAGGAAACAAAATAGGGACTTTCATTAAGATGGATAACTCTGGTGCTATGGGAATTGACAAATCCATTAGAATAAGAATTATGCATGATGTTCGAAAAGCCCTAGTTTCCGTTGTAAAAGTCAAGATGAAAAATGGTGTGGAGGAGGCGTTTGATGTCAAATATGAGAGCCCACCTTTATTTTGTTTTTTTTGTGGAAAAGTTGGGCATGGGACCAAAGACTGTGATGAGGAAGATATGGAGGAAGAGGGAGAGGTGAAATATGGAGGATGGCTCAAAGCTTCCCCTTGGAAGGTGGGCTCGTATGGTGACAATAGGATAGAACGAGAGGGGGAAAAATCATGTGCAAAGGCTCTCTTCATCACAAAACCAAAAGGGAAAAAGGGGTGTGGAGTCCAGGAACAAGTTCAAGAAGTGGTGGCTAGGTTGGATAATTGGACGTTGAAGGAGAATGAGAAGGCAGATGATGATGTACCTAGATCTGAGGTGTTTACATGTGATGACTCGACAGTTGAAGAGAAGGAAAGAAGTGTTGAGGAAAAAGAGAAGCAGGGGAGTGATGAAGTTTCGAGAAGTGATGTTGTAGGCAAGGTCGAAAATTTGAATGTGGAAGTGAACCAAGAGGGGGAGATGCATGGGAGGAAATGTAGAACTTGGAAAAAAATAGAGAGGCAGATTTCTAAGGTGGGGGTAGATGATATCAGGTTGACTGGTCAAAAAAGGGGTGAAAGGGAGGGGATGATAAATGGGCTTGAGGTGATGGAGATAGAAGAACTGAGATATTTAAAGAGGGTTGGTTTAGATAATCATGTAGTGCATATGAGTGAGGAGAGAATTGCTGAAGAAAAAGTGGCGGGCCCCACTGAAAGGGCTCTTGGTGGTCAATGAAGCACATCCTCTCATGGAATTGCAGAGGGATGGGGAGCCCCGCTGCAATTAGCGCTTTGAGGAGATTGCTTTCCTCGGAAAATCCCCAGCTTGTTTTTCTCTCTGAAACCAAGCTTAAAAATCATGAAATGGAGAATGTAAAAAAGAAACTAAAAATTGAGAATATGATTGCTGTTGACTGTGAGGGTGAAGGAAGGAAGAGGAGTGGTGGTCTGGCGTTGTTATGGAAAAATGAACTAAATGTCCAGGTAACTTCGTTCTCCACTAATCATATTGATGTTATTGTGGGGGATGAGACTCATGGTGTGTGGAGATTCACGGGGATTTATGGGTTCCCGGAAGAAGAGAATAAGGAAAAGACAGGTGCGTTATTGAAAGCATTGGCTCGAGCTTCAGAAGTCCCTTGGTTGTGTGGTGGTGATTTTAACCTCATGTTGGTAGAGAGTGAAAAAAAAGGTGGAGATGGTTTTAAGGTTCATGAAGCGGAAATTTTACGAAGTGCCATGGATGCTTGCAAATTCATGGACCTTGGTTTTGTTGGCTACGAATTTACGTGGTCAAACAATAGAGGAGGAGCTGCAAATATCCAAGAAAGGCTTGATCGATTTTTCATGAATGAAATGTGGAAGATAAAATTCCCGGGGTCCTTTGTTTCGCACCTGCCAAAGCGAAAATCGGATCATCTACCTCTTGTGGCTAGTGTGCGAGGTTGTCAAGGGGCGCCTGTGAATCGTCCCAGGTCTAAGAGATTTAGATTTGAGGCAATGTGGTTGAGGGAGGAGGAAAGTGCTGAAGTTGTGAATGAAGCGTGGACTAAAGGTGTTGATGCTGGTGTTAATATAGCGCGAACTGCCAATAAACTTGCAGTGTGGAGTAAGAAGATTTTTGGTAATGTTGCAAAGGAAATCCGGTTATGTCAACATCAAATAAAGGAGCTGATGGAAAAGGAGCCTACGGATGATATAGTGAATCAAATGAGATGTGTTGATGCAAGAATGGATGAGTTGGAGAAAAGAGAAGAAGTTTACTGGCACCAACGAAGCAGACAAAGTGGGTTTGAAAGTGGTGATAAAAATACAACTTTTTTCCACCAAAAAGCTAATCAAAGGGAGCATCGGAATAATGTGAGACGCATAAAAAATGAAGCTGGGGTTTGGTTTGAGGACGAGGATGAAATATCAGAATGTTTTGCAAACTATTTCGAGCATCTATTCCAGTCGAACAATAGCAACGATGTGGAGCCGGTTTTAAACCTTGTCGAGCCTATGATCGATGATGCGATGGCAGCGAATTTGGCTGCTCCTTTTAGGCGTGAAGAAGTGTATGAGGCTCTCTCTCAAATGCACCCTAACAGAGCGCCAGGCTCGGATGGTATGAATGCACTTTTCTATCAAACCTTTTGGTCTAATATTGGTGAGGATGTTACTGATAAAGTTTTAAACTTCTTGAATAATATTTGATAATATTGGTGACGTTAATCAGACCCACATTGTTCTTATTCCTAAAAAGAAAAATTGTGAGTCTCCTGTTGATTTTCGTCCAATAAGCTTGTGTAATGTCCTCTATAAATTGGTGTCGAAAGTATTGGCTAACAGAATGAAATTAGCTCTCCCGGTGGTTGTTCATGAGAGTCAAAGTGGTTTTGTGTCGGGCAGGTTGATAACTGATAATGTTCTGGTGGCCTATGAATGTTTTCACTTTCTGAGAAAAAAGAAAAAAGGGAAAAAAGGTTACTTGGGGCTTAAGCTTGACATGAGTAAAGCCTATGACCGAGTAGAGTGGTGTTTTCTTGAAAAAATGATGCTGAAGTTGGGGTTCCCTGCTAGTTATACTAGATTGGTGATGAATTGTGTGGAGACAACTACCTTTTCTGTGCTTGTTAATGGTCAACCGTCTCGAAATTTCCTTCCCTCTAGGGGTTTGAGACAAGGGGCAATCCGTTATCACCATTCCTGTTTGTATTATGTGCGGAAGGTCTGTCTACGTTATTAAGGGATGCTGAGTCAAAAAGCTCATTCATGGAGTGAAGATAGGGAGGGGAGTTAGTCCTATTTCTCACCTCTTTTTTGCAGATGATAGCTTATTATTTGTCAGAGCTACGGAGGAAGAAGTGGATAATGTGATGGAGCATCTGTCTATCTATGAAGTTGCTTCGGGCGAAACTGAATATGGAAAAATCGAAAATGTCCTATAGCCGAAACTTGGAGCCGGATAAGATTAATATTCTTCAGATGAAGTTAGTTTTTAAGGCCGTCGAGGGACATGATAAATACTTGGGGCTTCCTACTTACATAGGGAGTTCAAAGAAACGAGTTTTTCAATCGATTCAGGATCATGTTTGGAAGAAGCTTAAAGGATGGAAAGGGCAATGTTTGTCTCAAGCGGGAAGAGAAGTTTTGATAAAAGCGGTAGCTCAAGCGATCCCAACTTATGCTATGCAGTGTTTTAAAATTCCAAAGAGCATCATTGATGGAATTGAAAAAATGTGCCGGAGTTTCTTTTGGGGACAAAAAGATGAAGAGAAAAAGATGGCTTGGGTGGCATGGGAAAAAATGTTTCTCCCAAAAAAAGATGGCGGCTTGGGCATACGAAACTTTGAAGTTTTTAACCGGGCTCTTCTAGCAAAGCAGGCCTGTCGGATACTTACTATACCAAATTCTTTGATGACAAGGGTGCTAAAAGGTAAGTATTTTCCTACTAGCACTTTTTTGGAGGCTAAGGTGAATCCCAATATGAGTTTTACTTGCAAATCAATACTCTCTGCTAGAAGTGTTGTGCTCAAAGGGATGTGTAGAGTGGTAGGTGATGGAAGGGACACGAATATGTGGAGTGATCCATGGGTTCCAAGTCTACCTAATTGCCGTGTGCAACCGAGGGATGTTGAGCGTGAAGATGGAGTGCCTCGAAGGGTTTGCGAGTTGATGTTGGAAGATAGATGGAATGTGGGCCTGTTGGATACTTTGTTTACGCCATGGGAGAGCAATGCTATTCAAAAAATTCCGGTTCCCTTGTACAGTACCAGAGATGAGTGGATGTGGCATCATAATGCTAATGGTCAATTCTCGGTTAGAAGTGCGTATTTTCTTGAATTATTGGCAGACTGCAGCTCAAAGCCTTCGACGTCTCAGAGTAGCTCGAAGAAAATATGGTAGCAGTTGTGGGGTGTAAAGGTTCCACCGAAAGCTAAAATCTTTGGCTGGAAGTTACTTCACAATGGTATATCGATTAATCGCAATCTTATGGGAAGGGGATTGTGCGTGGCTCGTGAATGTCCAAGGTGTGGCGAGGAGGATGAATCGGTTGAGCACATGTTGTTGAAGTGTGGGGAGAGCTCTTGAGCTTGGTATGCTTCGCCACTAAGGATCGAGACTGATAAAGTGGGTAGTATGCGATTCCGAGACTGGGTTCATAACCTTGTGTAGAGTAGGTGATGTGTCGTATTTTTATATAGTTTTTAGGTGCATTTAGGTTGCATTATAGGAGCATTTAGATGCATTGTAGTTCATAATTGCATATTATTACTTAATCTACGAAATATTACTCCTTTTGTGTGTTTTTTGTGTTCTTTGATTAATTTCAGGAATTGGGAACATACTTGGAGTTTTATTAGACAAGCTTGAGTACTTAGGAGAAATTGGGAGCAAGTTACATTGATAAGGATCATTATGAACATCTTTGAGTGCAATTTGGAGCTAAAATGAAGTTGGAATTTAATATAAGAATTATGGAAATCGAGTCATGTTCACTCTTTTGTCCATAACTTTTGACTCGATGCTGATATTGGGTTGATTCCAGCGGTATTGGAAAGTAGGCTTGAAGAGCTTTCCAACGATAGGTTACACGGCCCAAGGCGAGTTGTATTCGAGAGATATGGGCTTCACAAGTTGGCCCACCTGCCGGAACTTCTTACGCGCACGCGATTTTGATAATTTCGGCCATTTAATGATTTATTTGGTTTCCTTATCTTGTAATTTTGGTTCCCTACTAGTATTAGGACTTATAAGTGTATATTAGAGGATTTCTAATTAGGTTAGAAGATCTAACATCTATTACTCACTTTTCAATATCACGTTATTTTGTTTCTCTAGTTTTCTCTCTAGTTTTGTGCCCTAGTTTGTTTCTATTGCTACTTTGGAGATTCAAGATTCAAGCTTTCATATTCATCTTCAATTCAATAAGTTTTATTCTCTCTTTTTCTCTTTATTATTATTTTAATTATGTTTTCCATTATGTTTATTGCTTTTATTGCCATGATTAGTGAGTAGTCTTTTTATCTAGGATTAAGTTGAGCCCTAGTATGGATTGATCATGTAATTATTCTCCAATTCCCATGTTATTGAATTATATGTTTAGGGTTTGATAAGATTGTTGTTATTGTCAATTGTGCATCTTGATTTAGCCCTAGTTTTATATTATCAACGAAAGTTGGAGTTGAGATTAGGAATGTTTATTTGATGTTAAATTGTTATTTTATTAATTGAGTTCATCAATGAAAGTTGGGTCTTAATTTAGATAATCTTGTTATTGATTTGAATTCTCCCATGAAAATAGGTGAGAACTAGAATTGGGAATTATTTGACATTGGTTCTTAATGCTTCTAATTATGTGTGTAAGCCATGAAAATAGGAGACATACATGTTAGTTAGGCCTTTTGCTATCACGAAAGTGAGCTCTAGGTATTGAGGAATGACCGAGTATTTAGTTTCGGTTCGCGTATTGTGCTTTATTACTGAGTCATAAGGGAATGTCAATCTCGCCTAAGCTATAATTGAATAACTGGGATGTGAGTTATAATTTGATCAATTCATATTAGTGGTGATACTTAATCTTAGTGTTTTAATTGTCATATTTTGTTAATAGTTTATAGATTCTTCTGGATATTTGGAATGTGTAGCTATTTCATAGTCTAGAGTCAACTAGTGTTTAATCTTGCACCTCCCTGAGTTCGACCCGTATGTGCTACGACACCGTACACTTGCGGTATTAAAATAAAACCCTAACAGTAGGAAAGGGGATGAGTGGTGGGCTTTGTTTTGGATGTTGAGCTGAAACATATGGCTTGGGCGCAACGCTTGGGTTTTCGATAGAAAGAGGATTGAGTTCTTGGATGTGGTCGATAGAGCTGTGCGAGGTGCTAGTGAGTTTGAAAAAGCATATGAAGGTGGGGCAAAAGTTATGACTTCGAGTGAGGAGGAGGTAAGGTGGAGTGCGCCATTGGAAGGGGTGTATAAACTAAACACCGATGCTTCAGTGTTAAAGGGGAAGGGTATTGGAATGGGGAGTGTGGTTCGAGACTTTGAAGGTGACGTGATTATGGCTACCTGCTGTGGCATGAGGAGCATTGATAATGCTGAATTAGTTGAAGCTCTTAGTGTTAGGCATTGGCTCAAAATTGCTCTTGAAGCTGGGTTAAGAAGTTTAATTATTGAAATGGATTGTAAGAAACTTTTTAACTATCTTTCTGCTGCTAGATGTGATGTAACTCCCTTTGGGAGAGTAGTAAAAGACATCTTTGGTTTTGCTTCTCTTTGCTCCTTTGTCTCTTTCTCCCATGTAAAGAGACAAGGTAACAAAGTTGCCCATATTTTAGCTCAAATGTGCAAATCTGCCATGGAGCTAAAAGTATGGCTTGAGGAGGCTCCCCCTGAAGTTTGTAGTGCTGTTTTGGCTGATATGCCTTCCTCTTAATAATATATCTTCTTGTTCTGTCAAAAAAAGGATAAGGATTTGCCTAATTTTGCGTAATTAAGGTTTTGACAGTCATTTTTGTCTTCAACGATCAAATTTAAGGTCCGATTAGGTTAAAAAAAAGTAGGCATTTTCTGACAAATGAAATGAGGTTCTAGTCGTTTTTCTCCAATTTCGACTTCAAATTTGACCCATAAAAGCCAAAATGATTCTCAATCCTTAACTGAACTATTCTCGATGCACAAGGCACGTAGAAGAGGCAAACTACTAACCCTATTTAACCCAAAACTAACGTTTTATTTAACAGAATGTTATGGTAGAGAATAAGTCCAAACTACAGTGGTACCATATAAAATCTAAAAAAAATAGGGTACCAAATGGAAAAGGCCAAAGTATAGTGGTACCAAATGCAATTTCCCTTAATTCTTTGTTCCTGTTCTATAAACATCCTTTTCTGAAAGTCAAAGTTTTTGGATAGGTTTATGCTAAAAGTTCCATCTAACTCAAAATTTTGGCTCCTATCCAGAAGCAAATATGATGCAATCCATCTTCTAAGTTGGTGCAATTGTTGATTAAAATTGGCACGATATAAACAAACTCTTCAACTATATTCATAGCTAAGTCAAATGTTCATCAATAATGTAGAATTAAATTGATGTAATCATTTTATTAAATGATGAATGTACGAAAAGATGAATTTTTACAAACTCTTAAGGTTAAATATGAAAAAGAAATGTGCTCACACACATGCACTCTGAAATACTTATTCGGTGCATTATTAAGTAAACAGAATTGAATCTTCAAAAAGAAAATTTAAGCAGTGCCGAATACCCTCTTCATCCTCATTACCTCTGCATTACTTAAAAGAGTGATTTGTTGAGCTATGTCAGCAGGTAAGTTACCACCAAATAAAGAATTCATAGTGAATTGAATTGCTGGGTTTGCGCCGTTCAAACTAACGAATGCGGTAGCCGGGGTTGCCCCAACATTAACTTGGAAATGCAGCATGGCTTGTGGGAAAATCATAACATCTCCAACCTCTAATCTTCTGTAGTATGCAGTGTTGTTTGTGTCGATAAATCCTGCAATTATTGACCCCCTTGATACGATTAAAACTTCGGATGTTCGATGTGAGTGCACTGGAATAACTCCACCGATTCCAAAGTCTAACCTTGCCATAGATATACCTAAACCATTTAGAGTTGGAAATTGATCCACGAATGCTAGAGTTACGTTATTTCCAGGTACATTTGTGATCGTTCTACCACCACGGAAACCAGTGTAAATAAAATCATCTGTGGTCCAAGTAGTAGGATCCCTACAAGCATACCCTTCTGGTCCTCTTGGGAGATTACGATCAGCTACACAAAAATCAACTTCTATAGCATGAGAGATAGACACCAAGAGGGAAAAGGTGGAGAGAAGTAGAAGGTAATTCATTTTGGAAACTAAAACGAGACTATTGGTGGTATATTTGCTATGGGTAGTTTTATTAGCTTGATTGGATGTTGTTGCATCTGATAGAAAAGATTGGCACCATTTATAATGGAAGAGGAGGTAACAGTACATGCATGCATGGGGATCTTCGCAGAAGTTGGTATTCCTACGATTAGACTATTTCATGTTCAAAGGCTTTGCTCGAGTTTAGAAGTCGATGAAATATGAAAGTCAAATGTCTGCCAAGTACAAAAGTAGAAAGGATAAGGATATTATAGCGTTAATGATGAATTAAAAGATGTTGTACCTTAAACCTTAAGGTTCTGTTAATTTAAGTTCTCTTTTCACCAAAAAAAAAAAAAATGATGAAATAAAAAATTGAGCATTTAATCAATAATGAAAGGGCAGTGGTTACACGGTTTCATGATATCAAGACGAATAGGTGCCGCGGTTTTTGTCTCAAGTAAAATGACTAAAATCACCCGTGTTAGAGTATGAGAAGAGGTGCGGCCCATCATTTAGGAAGACTTCGTCGAAGAGAGACCGGCATATTGTCGGACATGTATAAATATATTTATGTACAAAATTGTTAATTTGCGCCGGACCTAGGAACACCATATGCGTCGGACATAGGTCCGACGGCACAGGTCTCGACACAGATTAGTATTACAGATCTGCGTCGGACATGGAAACGACGCAAATGATTGGCTATTTGCGTCGGATCCTAGTCAACATGTGACGCACATTACCCCTCCCCCGCATCCAATTCCCCAGCAGCATCAAACCCAAGCAAGACTAATTTGCGTCGCACATGGTGCCACATGCGACGCAAATTACGTCTTCTGCGTCGGATAAAGTGAAACATGCGACGCAAATTTTCAATTTTTCATTAAAAAAAATAAATACAAAAATACCAAGAAACTAAATACAAAGAACGAACTACAAAGAAAAAATTGTAATTCACAAGAAACGAACTACAAAGCAAGCCCAAGCAAGACTAGTTTGCAAATATGGCATTCAAATGAACGAAATACACAAGAACGAATAATGTTTGAAATAGAAGCAAATCTAACACAAAATAACGAAATACAAAAAAACCCAGAAACGAAATACAATAAAACGAAATGAAAAAAATTGAACCTAGAAAAAAAAAATCAGATCTAAGACAAAAAAACATAGGAAAAAATGAAATACAATAAACGAAATACAAAAAGAACCCAGATTCAAAATAAAATAAAATGAAATGAAAAAATTGAACCCTGAAATAAAAATCAGATCTAACACATGAAGAACCCTAAAAATTCATGTCCACGCCGTCAACTCCTTCAATCTTCACCGACGAGAGAGATTTCGATGTGTTCTTCAATCTTCTTGTCGACATTGTCGATTTTGGAGAAATCAGATCTCGAAAAATGGCAAAAAAACGAAGAGAATTACCGAAGTTGGAGGAGAGAGAATGAGAGAAGAAAGAAGGGATACCGAGAATGGCAAAAACCCTAAACCCGGAAAATTGCTCCTCAATTTTGTTGCACGCGTGTCTCCTCCTCCTCTATGTCACCGGAAATGCTGAGAGTTGATGTTTGATTGTTGGTGTTCTTGTTGATGAGAGTTGAGAGAGATGAAAGATGAGAGTTTAGTTGAGTTGAGAGAGAATGCGAACGGGTTTGATGAGAGAATGGAGAGAGACATGAGAGAGAGAGAGGGGGCGCTAGAAATGTTGGTGTGAGGACAGTGAGAAAGTGTGAGGGAGAGGCGCTAGGGTTTAAAAAAAGTGGGTTGGGCGAAGTGGGCTTTTGGGCTGATCTGCGTCGGATGGGCCAAGGGGTCCGACGCAAATTAGCCTTTTGCAACGCACATTAGTTAAGTGCGACGCAGATATGGCTTCAAATTTTGTCACCTGTGCGTCGGATGGGATCAGTGTCCGACGCACATGAGCTATATGCGTCACACATCAATAGGGTACGACGCATATAGCTCGTATCTGGTGCTTATGCAATGATGTTTTGCATCGCACTCTTCATAGCATGCGACGCAAATTATGTTTTTGCGTCGTTTTGCCTTTCATGCGACGCAAATGGGGCGACGCAAATCGTCATTTCTCTACTAGTATATATAATCGACCATGAACAAAGAAGTAAAATTTTTATATACATTTTTGGGTTTTTCTATGATATACCCCTGTGTTTTTTAAAATTCTATAATGTACCCCTAATGTTTTTTTATTCTACACTGTACCCTTGTGTTTTTTAAGTCTACGTTAAATGAACGTAACGTTTACCGTTATCTCTTTGCATTTCTGGGCTTCTCTCTCAACCCTCCCACCGCCTATCCCCCCCCAGCCTCCACCCCCTCCCCTCCACCCCCGCAACCACCATGACCGCCACCAGCCTAGTCCTCCATCCCCCTGACCACCATGACCGCCGCAACCACCAATGTTTTTATAAAAATCAACCCAGATTCAACCGGGGGAGGGGGTGGGGGCAATGAGAAATCGAAGGGGAGGGGTGGGGGCAACGAGAAATCGAAGGGGAGGGGGTAGGGGCTGCAGGAAATCGAAAGGGGAGGGGGTTGGGGCAACGGGACATCGTAGGGGAGGGGGTAGGGGTTGCGGGAAATCGAAGGGGGAGGGTGGGGGGCAAGGGAAATCGAAGGGGAGGGGGTGGGGGTGGAGGGGATGGTGAGGGGAGGGGAGGGGGGGCTGGGGTGGAGGGGATGGGGAGATTTGGATGGGAATTCAAAAATATTTAACGTCCGTTTTCATTAATACACACTAGGGGTACTATGTAGAAAACTTAAAAAACACAGGGGTACAGTGTAGAATAAAAAAACATTAGGGGTACATTATAGAATTTTAAAAAAACACAGGGGTATATCATAGAAAAACCCTACATTTTTTTATATATATACAATGGTTCTATTTATAGTAAAATTTTAGGGGTTAAACTTTTGAAAATCTTAAGTGCACGCGTCCGATTGATGATTGATATACCTAAAAATTAACCATTTGATTGAGCTCAGATTGTATGCCCTTTGTTTTTAGGTGAGTGTTGAATCATAAGCAAGAGCCTTATAGCTCTTCGTATAGTGGGGATGGTGTTAGGAATATGTATCGTAGGCGCTAACAAATCAAGCAATCGAAGTATAATATACGGAGGAATTAAGAAATCAAAACAATAAAGAACACAAGAAGATTTAACGTGAAAACCCTTGAACAGGGAGAAAACCAAGAATACTACACTAATTATTTGAATATGAGATGACGGTACAAGGAGAATTCTCAATCTCTCTAGACGCTCTAACCTCTCTCTAGATCTAAGAATATTTCTCTCTTCACATATGCTTGTTATGGCACAAATAAATAATAACGGCTACAACATATTTATACTAGGGTAATAATTAGGAATCCTAATCAACAAAGGAAACCAATTTAATGAAAGAGAACAAAAGACTCGCGACACAAGGCCGAGGCGCCAAAACCCGGGGGCGAAACCCCAATCCCGGGGGATGGCAGCATATCCTGCTGGCTGGGCGCACCACTTCCTGTGGGGGTGGACTTCTGGCTACAGGCTAGTGTCGACGAGTTATGGGCGCGGGATTGCTGCCTCGCCAATTCCAACGGGTGGCTGTGTTGTCTCTTACTAAATCACAACACACACACACCATGCCTCTTTACCCATCTCCACATCATTACCCAACAGATAGGTAGGAAGACGAGAGGGGATTTGGGTTTAGAATTGGGCCTAAAACTAGTATCTAAGCCAGGCTTGTTCATATTCCTAACAAAAAAATTATACTGATTGTGCCAATTAAATGTTGTGACAGAAAGCAATTAAGGAAACAAAGATAAGAAAAGAATTAACACAGAGATCTAACATGGTTCACTAACAAGATGTTAGCTACATCCACAACATGTAGAACTTTTTATTGGTTTAGGAGAGAGTACATATTACAGAATAGTACAGGCAAAAGTTAATTATAGGGAAATCGAACTCAAAACAAAAATGATATATTAAATTACATATATCGGAAAACTTGACTTAGATGAAAAACCTAAAGCGATGGAGAAATAGAATTGTCCCCATATTGGCGAAGTCGGAGTTACAAAGAAAAATCAAGTACTAGTTCTAAAACGAAAGAATGGATTTACAAGCGATAAAATCTGTCAGATAAGCTCCAGAATCCACTAGAAAAGAGTATGAACTCTAGCGTTTAAATAGTTACAGCAAAACCCTAATACGAAAATTAATTAAAAATAGAATTAAGAAATTATTAAAATGTTGTTTCCGGGCCCTAAATAAACTCGGATGGCTTGAAAAGCCTATATATCACGGCATAGCCGTGGTTGCGTTGGTTGGCCAATTCTCTTTTCGAAAAGGTATTTTATTAAGCATTCTGACACCGAAGACCCGACTAGTAGAAATCATTGCAGCAATTTCGACGAATGACTTCTTCATCAAACCGAGCAACCATCCTTCCCACATCACATCATATAACTAATATATAAAGCAGATTGCAAAGCCAACGCACGAGGTTGCGACATTTGGCGTTCTCATTGGACGCCATTTGTCGCGCTCATTAAGTGTCATGTCATTTTTTTTAAATATAAGTAGAGTTCTAAATTGATTAAATACAAATAGAATTTAGTATAAGAATAAACAGAGTTGAGTTTACAATGAAAAACTTAAATATACTAAATTGATTATAACATTTAATATATAGTTCGTAAAGTTATAATTTTTGTACCATTGGAAAGTGTTTGAAAAGTACTTTAAATTAAGATCCATTTATACTATATTTAAAATTTTATATTAAAGCAACATATAAAAGGAATTATTGACTATACTAACGTATTAAAGTAACATACAAAAGCCAACTCACAAGGTCGCGACATTTGGCGTTCTCATTGGACGCCATTTGTCGCGCTCATTAAGTGCCATGTCATAATTTATTTTAATATATATAGAGTTCTAAATTGATTAAAATACAAATAGAATTTAGGATAAGAATAAATAGAGTTGGGTTCACAATGAAAAACTTAAATATACTAAATTGATTATAACTTTTAATATATAGTTCGTAAAATTATAATTTTTGTACCATTAAAAAATATTTAAAAAGTACTTTAAAATAAGATCCATTTATACTATATTTAAAATTTTATATTAAAGTAACATATAAAAGGAAATATTGACTATACTAACGTATTAAAGTAACCTGCTGCAATTGGAATAAGCGATTCAATTAGAATTAGGGTTAAAGTATTAAAGTAACCTACTGCAATTGGAATTAGGGATTCAATTAGAATTAGGGTTGGTCGCGACATTTGGCGTCCTCATTGGACGCTATTTGTCGCGCTCATTAAGTGCCATGTCATATTTTTTTTTAATATAAATAGAGTTCTAAATTGATTAAAATACAAATAGAGTTTAGGATAAGAATAAATAGAGTTGGGTTCACAATGAAAAACTTAAATATACTAAATTGATTATAACTTTTAATATATAGTTCATAAAATTATAATTTTTGTACCATTGGAAAGTGTTTAAAAAGTACTTTAAAATAAGATCTATTTATTATATATTTAAAATTTTATATTAAAGTAACATATAGTTTTTGCATGATATAGAGTGAATGTCTGAATCATATAGTGAGTTTGTGCATAATATAGTGAGTGTCGAAATGATATAGTGGATTGTTCAGAAATGATGTAGTTTCTGCATGATATAGTATGTTTTTCAATGATATAGTGAGTTTCTTCTTGACATAAATTAGAAACCAACGTCAAAGATAATGACAAAATCATATTATAACTTTTAGTTGCTCTATATCAGACAAAAAAATAACGGCCAAAAATAGGGGTGTAAATAATATTTAAAAACTCTATAGAATGATTTAGGAAAGCTCCTAAATCTATCCTAACACATATGCACGTTGTGATTGGAGATAAAAAAATAATAATTAAAAAAGTTAGTATTAGTACTAGTTGCAGATCAATCGGATGAACTGAAACTTGTCTTCAATGAAGTGGATCCACAAACTAGTGATGTTGGCTTCGGAAGTTTGTAGGTTTTTCTTGAGCAAAACTAGGCTCGCATTGAGTAACTGCTTTTCTAGAGCAAAACCAAGCTCACAATAGGTAATGGTTTTTCTTGAGCAATACCACGCTCACATCATATTAAACCCTTGTCTCATGGCACAAGGAGAACCAATAAATCATGTCTCATGACATAGGGGGAGTTACTTTCCTCTCACAGTTTTCATTCACTTCAGTTCAGCTCAGGTTTATTCAGTTCAGTTCAGTTCAGACAAATTCAGATCAGATCAGTTCAGTTCAATTCAGTCCAAAAGAATTAAATATCTATTCATTATAAGAATTAAAAAAAGTAATACGTAATAGAAAGAACTTATAGATTAAATTTAAAGAACATACTAAGTAAAAAGAATATACAATTCAAAATTAATGTGTCTAATCTTCTACTTTGCATAAAAGAAGAAAGGTAGCTAATAAAGAAGATATTTAGAATAACAATACCTAGTCAAAAAAGGGTAATGCAAAATAATTAGATCTTGATAGTGAAATAATCGGAATCAAAGTGGTGCAACCTTACATAACCATCTTCACCTCCACTAGCAAAACTTTTTCCATCAGGGTTAAAGGCCAAGGCATTTATAGGTCCAAAGTGTCCCTTAACACCTCCAATTTCTTCCTCAAGAATCTTGTCAAAAAATTTAGCTTCAAACTTCCCTGCAGCTGTCCCAGACACAGTTGCTGCATTCTGACCACCTCCAAGCACAACATGGTCTAATAAGGGAGACATTGTAACAGCATTAACAGGCCGCGCCGTGACATACGTCTTAAGGAGGGTTAAACTTCTTGTGTCCCATAGTTTAGCTGATTTATCTAGAGAACCTGTAACAAAATGTGACTTATCTGCAGAGAAACAAATTGATGTAACTGCACTTTCATGGTTCTTGTTCGTCGTCGTCGACATAATCTCTTGGCCTGTCGCAGGATCCCATACACGAATGACAGCATCCTCGCCACAACTGATGATAGTATTGTTCAGAGGCCCCCAAACAGCCCTGTTAATTCGTCCGCTCGGACCCCTGATAACAAGAACAGATTCATTGGTCTGTTGATCAATATCTTCTGCTATGTGTTTAACATGAATTGCCGATGTTTTGTCCATGAATGGATCAGTAGTTATTACGGCAAGTTTATCACCTACTGAGAAGCTCACAGACCTTGCAGGAGCGTCAAAATTGAAAGTATACAATTGCGCTCCTTTTTTAACATCCCACAGTTTCACTGTTTGATCTGCACTACCAGTTATAAGACGTGAAGAATCCCAAGAAACATCGCAGGACCATACGGCGCCTTTGTGTCCACGGTAAGTACCAAGGCGTTCGCCGTTGTCGGCGTACCAAACAGTAGGATTATGATCCTTGGCGCATGAGAACAGAAGATCGCCTTCTTTGTTGTACTTCAAGAATGTTAAAGGCCTTTCATGGCCCTTCATCAATTGGCCTCATCTCTTCTTGCTTTCTTCTTTGTTGTTTCGATCGTTTGTTGAGGAGAGAAAGTTGTATTTCCTAACAAATTATTAGTAACCTAGAGGGGATCTTTTTTATAGTACATCAAATAAATCCTAACTTGGGTAAAACTAGGAAAACATATCCTAAACTAAATATAATTACCAAGATGTCAAGGTTTAGGGTTTTAATTTATATGTCTCATTCCATTAATCAGAATATTAGAGTATATATACATCCTAATTAGAAGAGCTTAGGCCCAAGCTATACTAATACAAAACATTATGGCCCATTATACATATTAACACAATATTAACGTTCCCTATGTTTTAGAAAATGGTATCGGAAAAGTATTCGAAATTGCCCAAGGAAATAACCAATATTGTTGTTCAATGGTTTGGTCCGAAAGCGAACGAGCTGCAAATTATGTCGCATTGAAGCATGCGAGGCCTGATGCTGTGTTCAAGATCGTTCACGATCTTCATGAACTCATCAGACAACGAAGTTTTGTACCCCAGTACTCTTGTGTTGCCTGACTTTGAAGAACAACAAGAAAACCCAACGCAAGTAGGGACTTCAAGTTTCTAGGAACCAATTTTACTCCTGATTTTGTTGAGGTGCAGGGGATGGGAAATCATTGTGTAGGCAAATGGTGATTGTATTTGTAGCAGCGTAGCATGATATGGTGTATTTACATGAGCAAAAGTGCCAAAGTTATTATTTGTATTTCAACAAATCTTATTGAAGCATGCGCTATTATTTGGAGAGTGATTAGTGAAGATTTGATAAGGAGAGGCAATAATTCAAGAATAGCTACTTTTTCTTCCTCCCAATATAAACTAGAAAGAGTATTTTTTTTATTTTTTGTTGTCAGTTTTCAAAATTAAGTTTGGTGGTCATTTTTAGAAGGTTAAATAACAACCCAACATCATCTGAACATCCCTAAAATAAAACGAGTTAGACTTGTGTGGGCGCAGTCACAATAATGTTATTATGTGGACCAAAAATACTTATTTAACATAGTGACTTTTTTTTTTTTTCATATAGTACCTTTTAAAATCTTAAGTTATACTATACAGTTAGTATCTACCATAGTGACTGTTTTTTTTTTTTTTAAATTGTCACTCTTTTTCACATTAGTTTATCATGATGAAATTTTCATTCTGTGATATAGTAACATTTTCTTTCACATAGTCAAACTTCACAATTCATATCTACTCATCTTTTATATGTATTTTTTTTTATATATAGTAATATTTTTTTCATAAATCACACGAATTAGCAGTAGGTCCACACTAAATTAGATTTAGTGTGGACCAAGTCCATATAAATTTTTTACAAATAAAACCAATTCCAATATTCTCAGCATTGGAGGAGCCTTGCATTGTATTCTTCTGTCTACTCCTCCCTCAGCTCCCGCACAATTGCACAATGAATGTAATCATTTTGTTGCTCTAGGACAGAGGACATCGGCTTCGATTCTCCTGTAAGCCTCTTCTTCTGTATTATCATCAACCCGAAAAAACATGCAACATCATCATTATTTATTACAACATAGTAAGAAAGAAAGAAAAACTCACACAATGAAGCAATATCAAACCTGTAACTATGGCATGAACTCTAAATCACAATCAGTATCAGGATCTTAAACAGACTATTGGCTCTTCCTCTTCTCCCTTCCAATAACTATTACTTACTGTATTTTTTAGGCAGAACTTTATATACTTTTGCACCTTGTGGGAAAATAAAGGAGTAGGTGGTCATGGCCCACATGATAGTATGCTACATCTACAAATTATCCTTCATAATAGTCTGAAATTAACATTAATTATTTCGACTGATTAGGCTTACAAGTTTATTAAATTGTGTATTTTAGGTCCGCCCGATTCTAATAATTAACACCCATGCTTCGTACCGTGCAAAATCATATCAAAATATAACAATTCTTATATAATTTTTGTCGAAGACTACCTTATAAAATTTCTCTAGTAGACAATTATCTTAATAAAAGTTTGAAGAGCTTGGAATGAGGTCTATGATTCCATTAGCAAAAGAGGATTTGGAAACCATAAGTAGAATTATGTCTACGATTTGGAGTTTTGTGTATGAAGCTAACATAACAATCATCTCAACAACGTACGTATAATCCGTTATAACAGAGTAGGAGGGAGCAAAGATTTAGAATTATTATTCAATACTGGAGAGAAATTACACAAGGTAACATTTGCACAAACTTTCGAAGTTGAATATGAAAAGGGAATTAGAGAACAAGCACCCACACACACTCTCTTTTGGAGTATGATTATTTGAGTACGCTAAAAACCAACTTTTAGTAAGAAAAGTAGACAATAACTCGAAGGAACTAAGCAGTCCCAAATAACCTCTTTAGCCTCATCACTTCCTCATTGCTTAGAAGAGTGATTTGCTCAACTATATCAGCAGGCAAATTGCTAGCAAATAACGCGGTGGTAGTGAGTTGTAGCCCTGGATTTGCGCCATTCAAGCTAACAAATGCAGTAGCAGGAGTTGTACCAACATTAACTTGAAAATGAAGCATGGCTTGCGGAAAGATCATAACGTCTCCAACCTCAAGTCTTCTATAGTATGCAGTGTTGGTTGTGTCAATGAATCCTGCAATTATAGACCCTGTTGCTAAGATAATAACTTCTGATGTTCGGTGTGAGTGAATTGGTATCACTCCACCTACACCAAAGTCTAATCTTGCCATAGAAATACCCAGACCATTCAACGCTGGGTACGCATCAGCAAATGCAAGAGTCACATTATTTCTAAATAAGTTTGAGGTGGTTCTTTCACCACGAAAACCAGAGTGTAAACGAAATCATCCTCGTTGTGACATTAGCAGGATCTTTGCAAGCGTATCCTTGTGGTCCCCTTGGGAGACTCAAGTCTCCTACACAAAAATCAAATTCAATAGCATGGGAAAGAGAAACCAAGAGAGAAAAAGTGAAGAAGATGATAAGGTTATTCATTTTGGAAGTAGTTGGAGAGAATAGGTGTAATACTTTGCAAGCTAAGGGAAACTTTGTTTTAGTTTACTTGGCTTGATCTGGGTTTTTAGTTAGGTTGCATCTAATAGCCATGATTGGCACCCTATATATAGAGACAAGTCGAGTAATGTAGGTTATAAAACTGTCTCGTTCGAACAACTTGTCCAGTTGATCACCCACTAAAAAACCTTGTTCAAATTGGAATGCAAGGACTTTTTTTTATTTGACATATATGGTCCGCAAGCTACGGAATTATGCAATTGAAAAGCCAATTTTTACAGTTGACATGGAAAATTCACATTTGATTTTCCTGATCTTATAAGGACTTTGGGTCATTATTGATACATGATTGGAGTGGGGCATTATTAATAGTTCCTCCCTTTATTTCTTATCTAGACACTATCAACGCACTAATTTGTTCCTTAATATTTTTAATTATGTACATATAAAAATTATAAAAATATAATATTGTAAAAGTACGCAATATGACAAATCAAATAAGACCACGTTATTTTTTCTTATACATTTATAAGAGAATACGAGTTAAGGTTCGTAGATAACTATATAGTGGTTTCTATGCAAATATTGTATGTATTTTGAAAAGGATGAAATACATGATCGGAAGCTATTCCTTGGTCTTTGTCTTATCTATTTTTGGAAGGCAAAACGCAGATGCATACATCTTAACATACTAGTTTTGGTCCGAGCGAAGCTTAGTATGTATTATGCATAACAACATACTTTTTTATGGATTAAATTTGGATATTACAATTTAAAATCTTCAAAAATCTTAATAAAACTAGTTTACATAGTGCAATTTATAAAAAGATTTATAAAAAAATTTCCGTTAAATTAAAAAATTACTAGTTTCTTTAATATAATTTTGTTTTCCAACATATCACAAATGATTTAGGTGAGAAAGAGTGTGACACATGTCCTCTTTGGTTTTTGTTTATGTAATAGTCTAATAGATCTATAGTGTTCTATTGGTTACAAAAACCCTTTTTTTTATTAATAAAAAGTAATATTTCATTAATAGAGCACACATAATAAGAAATAATATCTACAAGGTCGTATTCCAAATAACTACCCTTAAAAGCCTTATACATAACGATTATATAGAAAACAATGACCAATAGAAGGCTCAAAGCAAAGACAAACATTAACAATTAGACTTAAATCTAATTTTGTAAAAGAGACACCTCGTATAAAAGACAAAACAATCACTTCATTAACATGTTGAGATAAGACCAATTGTAAGGGTCATCTTCAAGCCATGTATTAATAATCACCCAAAGTCCTTAAAATATCGGATTTCCAGAACTCCATCTTTGAATTATCCATGTCAACTGCAATAATTCTCTGTTCTATTACTTAAGTTCCGCTGTTTGCTGACCAGTGACCATATATATCAATATTCAATATCAAATAGTAATACTTAAATTCCATCATGTACAAGTTCTTTGAACTAGTTAAAGTCAACTCGCTCGCTATAGCAGCCTAGAGGGTGTCCATCATGATCCATGGCTATTAGAGCAAAACCATCGATGACTTAACAAAAATATAATCTCAACTTGCAACTTTCTCACTCATTCTCAAAAAGTTGACCACTGACTTTTGAGCAATACCATCAAATGTCTTTCGCTCATAACTATAACTAAAATCATTCCTCTCTCCTACTTTTTCGTTATAAGTAACGAATTATATACCTTCCCTCCTATTTCAATACATTATTTATTTAATAATTTGTACCATGCAATATAATAAATCATGTAAACAAGAAATAATTAATTTGACCTGACCAATCCTAAATTTATCTCATGTATGTTTACATGGATTTGACTTGATATCGACCCTAATTTTACATTATGTTTATACCTGATTGGACTGGAGTAACTCCGATGATTAGACTTAAAACTCATTTTTTTAACGTGAAAAGAACACATCATTAGAGCGAAATCGAAAATCTTAAGAAGTGTATCTCTAAAAATAAAGCAAAAGGGGTACCTATTAATAGATATGAAAAAGTAATGACCATTTATTGCAATTTCAAGTTTTGAATGAAAATGTCAAAAACTATGAAAAATTATTTCATATAAGCTTGTTTGAAGTAGTTGGTTGATGATTCACCCCAACTATAGGGTTAGGGATTTGCCTTACCTTTTCCCCCAACTCTCAAGTGCCTGACCCACAAATGTTTAACCAGAAACATCGTATGGGTTGACGTCTAGAGAGGTCCTCTCCTTACCATAGGGGGAAAAAATGTATCACAATATTATACCTGATCAAAGCGTGCCCGGCCCAAAAAATGCCCAGGCTTTGGCAGAATATTAGGGCCCTAATTCGGACCCGGCCAGATTTTTTTTTGTTTTGGACGGGTTTTGGCCAACCTTAAAATGATTTTTTTGGTTTAATTTTGGCCTGACCCGTTTGTGGCCCGAAAAGCGGGCTTTTGGGCACAAAAAATTGGCCCCAAATTTGGCCCGACCCGATCCGACTAGTGGGAAATATTTTAAGTCGTGGTCCGGCCTGAACCCGACCCATCCCGATATTTGATCACCTCTACACAATATTATGGGCTTTAATATCTGATGACTTATACTTCCTCCGTAACCTAATAACTGCAACAAATGAGTATTATTTGTGAGGTATAAAATATTCATTTATTGCAATTATTATATTACAGAGGAAGTATTTGAAATAGATCACGGGGATAATCTAGTTCCCATATGATCATACCATAATCAAAGCTCATGACTAAAAAAAATTAGGGTTTTTCTACGTGGTGCCCCTGTGTTTTATGAAATTCTATGTTGTACCCGACCTTTTTGAAATTTCCACGTTGTACCCTTAAGCTTTCTAATCGTTACATGAAATACCCTTATATAAAATATCGAACAATAGATTTTAGGATTTTCTTGCCCTGTGGGAATAAAGTAGGATTCTTTAGCCTTATTAGTTTATTGAGGTATGATATATGATCTGAGAAATTGAAGACTAAGTGAGGTTTGGGGTAGGATTTTCTATTAGTAAGGGTATTTTATGTGACGTTTAGAAAGTTTAGGGGTACAATGTGGAAAGTTCAAAAGGGTCAGGTACAACGTAGAATTTCGTAAAGCATAGGGGCACTACATAGAAAAACCCAAAAAATTATGTATAGAATGCTAGTTTTCATCTATCATAGCTCATGATGTCTTTTTTTTTTTTTTTTTGACAGGTCATGATGTCTTTGATAACAAAAAAAAGGATTATTGTGCACAAATCACCCACAAGTGAAGGATAAATTCATAAAATAACCGCTGACTTCATAAATCCAATAAACCACCCCTATGTCTCTAATCATATGCCAGCAAAAGCGCGCCAAACCTCACCATTAATTATCCAATTAACTACCAAAAATCATTAAACAAACACTAAACAAAATAATCCTAATTTTTTCTTAACTTAATTATAAAGTTTTCCTTTCACACCATCCAACCTCAACCTCTCATGGTTGATCGCGGCATCAAATAATTTACCGTTATTCTGACAACTCTTGTATAAGACAGAAAAACTAGGTGACGCTTTTCTTATATGTTTGCCAAATTTTAGAATGAATTCTTTGTTCTTGCTCTATAAACATCCTTTTCTCAGAGTCAAACTTTTCGTATATGCTTATGCTAAAAATTCCATCTAACTCAAAATTTTGGCTCGTAACTAGAAGCAAATATGATGCAATCCATTTTCTAGGTAAGTGCAATTGGTGATTAAAATTGGCACGATATAAGCAAAACTCTTCAACTATATCCATAGCTAAGTCAAATGTTCATCAATAATGTAGAAATAAATAGATGTAATCATTTTATTAAAAGATGAATGTATCAAAAGCTGCATTTTTATAAACTCTTAAGGTTGAATATGAAAAATACACTCATACACACTCCTTGAAATATCTAATATTCAATGCATTATTAAGTTAATAGAATCGGATACTCTTCCAAAAGGAATTTAAGCAGTGCCGAATGCCCTCTTCATCCTTGTTACTTCTACATTACTTAGAAGAGTGATTTGTTGAGCTATGTCAGCACGCAAGTTGCCAGCAAATAAGGAGTTCATAGTGAATTGAATTGTTGAGTTTGCGCCGTTCAAACTAACAAATGCGGTAGATGGGGTTGTACCAACATTAACATGGAAATGCAGCATGGCTTGTGGGAAAATCATAACATCTCCAACTGATGCGCTCAAGTTATACGGTGCTTATATGGTATTTTGGGTGCACTTTGCTAAGGAGTTCGATCATAATTGTTGACGTTTGCATATATATCAACCTTAGCGGAAGTTCGGAGTTTTGCGAGATAATATGTGTTAATGTCATGTATTCCGAGCTTTCAAGGTGAAATGCATTTGAGCCAAGCAAAGTACCAAGCAACATCGCAAGCTCAGCACCACCGCAAGCTCAGCAGCACCGCAAGCTCGGCAACATCGCAAGCTCGGCAGCATCGCACAGCAGCATCGCCCATCCAGCCTGCCCAGCAGCAGCAGCTCGCGACCCGCGAACCCTATCGCGACTCGCGACCACCTTGCCCTCGCGACTCGCGAGCCCTGTCGCGGCTCGCGACCCCTTTGCCCAGCCAATTTGTGCGGGAAGACAGAGTACTCGTCGCGACTCGCGATCAGTATCGCGACTCGCGATCAGTATCGCGACTCGCGATGCTTAAGTCAGCTTAGGGCCACGTTTTGTGCGGGGTTTAAAAGCTTCCTAAAACCTAATATTTTGGGGGAGGAGACCTAAGAGGACAAGGGATTTGAGGAGAGAGAATCTCCAACACTCCATTCTTCTCTTGTTATCTTCTCTTTTTAGTTTTCATTTTCTACTTTAGTTTTAGAGATTTCAATTATGGAATTGGTTATTGCTATGCCGATTGTAGCTTGAACTGTTCTTGAACAAGATTAACATGAAGCTTCAAGCATTATTGTGAGATCTTTCCTCTCTATTTAGTTTCTTTGATTATGGTTTAATTTCTATGATTGTGTTCTATGATTTTTGCATGATTATGCTAGGAACGTTACTAGTTTGATTGTGTAATTAATCTAATGCTAGATTTAAGAATAGAATCGGATTGTTTTATTCTTTTATCAATTTGTAGCAAACTAGGGAGTAACTTAGATGCAGATCGTCTTGGTTATTTCTTGGGGAAATTGAATCAACTGTTGAATGTTTATCGCGTGTATGACGTTAGCAGGTCTATTGATTCTCTGTGTTTATTGCTGCTATTGGATTGAACTTAGACGTTGATCGGACTAGGTTATCCTTTAGTTAGGGTTTTATAGTCACGCTGATCGTAAATCATTGCCACCTCAACAAGAGGAGGAAGTCCAAAAATCACCTCCTCCACCATATGAACCAGAGCCACCATTTTCCGAGGCATTGAGAGAAACCCGCAATGCAGAGCGCAACAAAGACATTTACGAAATCTTTCGTAAATGTGAGGTAAACATTCCCCTTTTTGATGCTTTAAATCAAGTACCTAGGTATGCTAAGTTCCTTAAAGAATTGTGTACTTCGAAAAGAAAGCAAAAACAAAAGGGAGTGCAAAAAGTGAATGCTAGCGAGCATGTCTCTGCTATCTTTCAAAAGAAATTACCTCAAAAGTGCAATGACCCAGGCATGTTTACCATCCCATGTACTATAGGTGACACCATGTTTCCTAAAGCCATGTTAGACTTAGGTGCGTCAATTAATGTGATTCCATATTCATCGTATAAGTCTTTGAAACTTGGTAATTTGCATGAAACTGGTGTGGTGATTCAATTAGCTGATAGATCCAATGTTTATCCTAGGGGTAGATTAGAGGATGTGTTAGTTAAGGTTGGGAAATTGCAATTTCCTGCTGATTTTTATGTTTTGGAGATGGAACCTGATAAGCATGCCGCCCCAATCCTTTTGGGGCGACCTTTCTTAAAAACATCTTGCACTAAAATTGATGTTTGCGCTGGTTCTTTGACTATGGAGTTTGAGGGAAAGGTAGAGGCATTTGATATAAATGATCCTAAGCTTCTACTTAAGGATGATAACTCACTTTGCTCTATTAACATTGTTGACTCTGTTTTGCATGATGTTCTTGATATTGAGCAGGTTGATGAGTTGATGAATGCTGAAGATGTCTTAGTTGAGGATTGTGTGCCTCCTACTAACGTGCAGGTTATGGTGCCCGAGTTGAAAGAGCGGAAAAAGCCTCCTGACTTACCACCTTGTTTTGAAACTGTACCACTAACGATACATTGCAATAGTTCTTCTGAATCTGTTTTGCAGGTACTTGAATTGGAGGTTGACATGGAGCCACCATTGTCACACATGGAGCACAAGCCCAATTATTGAGCTCAAGGTACTAAGTCGAGCTAACGACTTTAAACAACAGCGCTTCTCGGGAGGCAACCCGAGACCCCTCTTATTTTCTTTCTTTCCCTTTATTTCTCATCAAATTTCCACCACCACAACAAATTTTATTTCACACACCGCCCACCCACTAAAAAGAACCACAACCAATCTTAATCCGCTTGGAGCCAAAATCCACAAAAGAAAACCCGTTGGGAGGAGTTCAATAGCTAGGAGTTGGTACAACTAGAGGGTTGAGATTGTTAATGAGTCTTTTCGATCTCTTAAGCTAGGTGCAAATCTCAAAAATTTAAAAATTTGAATTTGTCATTTGTTTGAGTGATTCGAGGGAGAGGGTTGTGAGTTGATTTATGAGATTTGAGTTGGTGTTGCTTAGAAATTTGAGTTTGACGGATTGTTTGTCATGAGTTTTGAGCATTCGATCTTCGATTTACCCGATTTTCGATTTTCTCCCCCCATTTTCAGTTTACTTTTTCTTCTAATTGTCATCACATTGAGGACAATGTGTAGTTTAAGTAGGGGGGAGGGTATTCTCATTCTCATGTATCTATGTTGTATGTATTACTTTCAAATTCGAAAAAAGAAAGAAAAATAAAACAATGAAAATGAATCCCGCTGAGTTGAAAACCCGCAAGGGCGGGCAACTCAGGCAAAAATGGGGGCTCGGATAGGTCGAAAACCCGAAAGGGCAGCCTATGCAAAAAAGAGCTAGTTGAGCGGGTGAGTTTTGTGAGCCGAAAAAAAAAGAGAGATGAAAAAAAATGTGAGAAGCTAGGATGAAAACCCGAAAGAGCTCCTAGGCAAAATGAGAGATTAAGAGAGAATTATGTTTTTGGAAAACTCATTTGCCGGAGATGGTGTCATAAGGCGGAAGGCGCTTTCGGGTTGGGTTGGTTATTTCATCCTTGATTTTGTGAAGATTTGTTTATAATTGGCTTTCACTGTCTTTTGTTGATAGTGGTGAATTGGAGGTCATTGATGAAATTTAAGTCCTTATCCGGTAAGGATTTAAACTTGCATTGGTTAGCCGATTGTTTTGGGAGTAAGCATGGAATTTATCCCTTTTTGTTATTATTCCATGGCTTGCTTGTTTAGATTAGTTGAAGTAGTTTTAAATCATTTTTTGAGGTTTGGGTGAGCTTGAATCTAAGTGTGGGGGAGTCATTGTCCCTTACGTTTAGGTTTTGGGCGGATTTTGTTAAGATGTGATGTAGTTGATGGAGAGTGTAGTTTGGTGTCGAAAATTTGGGTGAAGATTTATTTGGTGATCCTCATTTTGAGTTTACTCGAGGTCGAGTAAAGTTCAAGTGTGGGGGTATTTGATGCGCTCAAGTTATACGGTGCTTATATATATGGTATTTTGGGTGCACTTTGCTAAGGAGTTCGATCATAATTGTTGACGTTTGCATATATATCAACCTTAGCGGAAGTTCGGAGTTTTGCGAGATAATATGTGTTAATGTCATGTATTCCGAGCTTTCAAGGTGAAATGCATTTGAGCCAAGCAAAGTACCAAGCAGCATCGCAAGCTCAGCAGCACCGCAAGCTCGGCAACATCGCAAGCTCGGCAGCATCGCACAGCAGCATCGCCCATCCAGCCTGCCCAGCAACAGCAGCTCGAGACCCGCGAACCCTGTCGCGACTCGCGACCACCTTGCCCTCGCGACTCGCGAGCCCTGTCGCGGCTCGCGACCCCTTTGCCCAGCCAATTTGTGCGGGAAGACAGAGTACTCGTTGCGACTCGCGATCAGTATCGCGACTCGCGATGCTTAAGTCGGCTTGGGCCCACGTTTTGTGCGGGGTTTAAAAGCTTCCTAAAACCTAATATTTTGGGGGAGGAGACCTAAGAGGACAAGGGACTTGAGGAGAGAGAATCTCCAACACTCCATTCTTCTCTTGTTATCTTCTCTTTTTAGTTTTCATTTTCTACTTTAGTTTTAGAGATTTCAATTATGGAATTGGCTATTGCTATGCCGATTGTAGCTTGAACTGTTCTTGAACAAGATTAACATGAAGCTTCAAGCATTATTGTGAGATCTTTCCTCTCTATTTAGTTTCTTTGATTATGGTTTAATTTCTATGATTGTGTTCTATGATTTTTGCATGATTATGCTAGGAACGTTACTAGTTTGATTGTGTAATTAATCTAATGCTAGATTTAAGAATAGAATCGGATTGTTTTATTCTTTTATCAATTTGTAGCAAACTAGGGAGTAACTTAGATGCATATCGTCTTGGTTATTTCTTGGGGAAATTGAATCAACTGTTGAATGTTTATCGCGTGTATGACGTTAGCAGGTCTATTGATTCTCTGTGTTTATTGCTGCTATTGGATTGAACTTAGACGCTGATCGGACTAGGTTATCCTTTAGTTAGGGTTTTATAGTCACGCTGATCGTGCTATTCAACTAAGAATAAGGAGAATGCGAGGTTAGTTCTCAATAATAGATAATCATGGAAATAATTAGAGTTGAGGTTCAATGATCGATAATGAATTGAAGTGGATGTTAATCGGATTCAAGATCTTTCCATATTGATTTCTCATTTTATTTATTTGCTAGTTAGTTGTAGTTTATTCGTAAATCTATTTGAAAACCCCCCTTTTTATTAGGTTACTCGACCCTTAGAGTCATCTAGGTACTAATTCACGCTAAATATTAAACTTGTCCCTGTTTCCGTGTGGATACGAACCTTACTTCCCTTCTACATTTAATTGTAAAAGAGAGTAGGAGAAATTTATCTTTGGTTAGGTGCACACGACAAATCCGCGCCCACCACCAACCTCAAGTCTTCTATAGTATGCAGTGTTGTTTGTGTCGATAAATCCCGCAATTATTGACCCCCTTGATACGATTAAAATTTCTGATGTTCAGTGTGAGTGTACTGGTATAACTCCACCGATACCAAAGTCTAACCTTGCCATAGAAATACCTAAACCATTCAAAGTTGGAATTGATCAACAAATGCTAGAGTTACGTTATTTCCGGGTACGTTTGTGATCGTTCTGCCACCACGGAAACCAATGTAAACAAAATCATTTGCTGTCAGAGTAGAAGGATCCCTACAAGCATACCCTTTTGGTCCTCTTGGGAGATTACTATCTGCTACACAAATGTCAACTTCTATAGCACGAGAGATAGACACCAAGAGGGAAAAAGTGAAGAAAAGTAGAAGGTTGTTCATTCTGGAAACTAGAATAACGAAACTGATAGAGAATATATGTAAATAATTCTCTTCATAGGTTTAGGATATTTATTATGTAAATACTTCCTATTGTTATCAGGTTTCCTAACATAGTTAGGACTGGCCCTTTGTAACCATATATATTGTGATCAATAGAAATCTCTCCACTCAAGGAGATTCACACAATCCAACATGGTATCACAGCATAGGTTTAGACTTTGACCTAATTTTTTACCCTGTGCGCCGATCTTCCTAGTCATCTCCCTTGGTTTTTTCGGTGCCTTGGATATTGATCCATCTTTGGGATCTGTACTTCCTCCTGTTACACTTCCGCTGCTACTATTTTTTATTCCTCCTCAAAATCAACTTTTTCTTTTTTTTCTCCATGCGTGTTTTATCATGGGTGATGCAAAGCTAAGTGATTCACCCCCTCCACCGCCCACATCCACCACGTTTCATCCAGGCTTGGGTGTCACAAACATTAAAAACCATATTCCACTGCTTTTGGATATGGAGACTGTTCAATACTCTAATTGGGTCGAGCTCTTTGAAAATCATGCTCTTGTTTACAACGTACTTGATCATATTAACACCGAAATTCCCCGCCCGCCTGCCCTTGATGATTCTATGTGGAAAAGACTTGAAGGTGTTGTGAAACAGTGGATGCACCGCACGATATCTATCGACCATCTTCAAACGATTCTTACGAAGGGGTCTACTACATTAGAAACATGGACTCGACTTCAAGATATCTTCCAAGATAATAAAAACTCACGGGCAATTTACCTGGAAAACATTTTCACCTCTGTAAGTATTGAACAATTTCCCAATGCTACTGCTTATTGTCAACGATTTAAAAGTTTGGGTGATCAGTTGGGCAATGTCGGACATCCTATCTCCGACCAACAGATGGTGCTTCGTCTCGTCTCCGGCCTCCACAATTCAGACTTTAACACAGTGGCCACCATCATTCAACAGTTCGAGCCTCTTCCCACCTTTGCTAAGGCTCGTTCTATGCTTCTTCTGGATGAGATCCGCCGCTCGAACGCCACCACCACCTCTCACTCCTCCATCGTTGCTCATGCATCTTCTCCTGGTCCCATTCAATCGCCTCCACAACAGCAGGCTCAGTCAGCCCACTTCGGCTGTCGTGGCGGTGGTGGTGGGGGTAACCGTGGTCGTGGTAAAGGCGACTGTGGTGGCAAGGGGCGTGGTCGTGGTTCCGACAAACCACAGCATACTGGGCAATCTTCACAAAGTTCACAACCCACTGGTCAAACATCCTCCACTCCCCAATTTCCTATTGTTTGGGCCCCTCTCCCTCTTGGCCCAACACTCCAACATGGTCTATTACTCCTTGGCAGGTTCCTCCTTACCCCTATCCTAATGGGCCTCAGCTGCAACGCGCCCCTTAAGGCCTGCTATGCCCTAGCCCACATGTGCAGCACACATATGCTGCTGGACCCATCGCCTCTTATGGGCCAGCACCCTTCTATGGCCAACCTATGCAGTTAGCTGAGTTGGGTAATTGATGAAACATAATTGTATAGAGTTTTTTAGGCATTTTTAGGTTGCATTATTAGAGCATATTAGCCATTTTAGTTGCATTCTAGGAGCGATTTGCATAAATTATCCATTTTGTGCTCTATTACGCTTTGTTTGTGGTTTTCTTAATGTTTCAGGTGGTTTCTTAGCTATTTGAATACTTTCAAAGCATTTTTGAATGACTTGGATAGTTGTTGCAAAGAGAGTCGATGAATCGAGGTTTTGGATCGATGAATGCGCCATTATGGAAGTTTTACTCAAGCTTTATATTCATATGAGATGAAGTGAGACTCCATGAGGGTCATAACATATCTTCCAAGGGTAGATTTGAGCTAAAATTGAAGAAGCATAAGTGTTTGCAAAAGTTCAGCTTGACTACATGTCACTAATTTGATCATATCTGAAGTTCTACTTATCGGATTGACGCGATTCAAGTTGCGTTGGAAACTAGACTCAAAGAGCTTCGCAACGGTATGTTATATGCCTCCATACGATGTCTGTAGCTCAAGTTACGGCCCGTTGAAGTGGAACCAGCGGTTCAGGGCACAAACCAGCGCCCAATGGTTTTATCTGTTCTTTTGTGGTCGATTCTGCCTGGTCCGCTGGCTGTCCAGCGCCCAATGGACGTGCTCCCCTGCTGCTGTGCGTTTTACAAGCTTCTTTGCAAAGACTCCTTCTATTTTGTTTTATTTTAATCTTTAATTAGGGGTTTAGTTGAGAAAAAATATAAATAGAGAAAAAACAAAAAGAGACTCATTCACTCTCTCTCTCTCATACATTTTTATTTTCTAAATTAGAATAGATTTTTCTTCTTCTTCTTCAACATTGAAACCCTAGTTTTCACTATTCTCCATTAATTCAAGTTCTAAAGGTATTCTCTTTCAATTTCTACTTTACTTGTTTTGTTAATTGCTTGAATTTCTACTATTGTTGTTTGTTAGTTTCAATTTCTCTACTTTTCAATCATGAATTCTAGGTTAAATTTTGTTATTGATTTTGCTATGAATAGTGAGTAGTCTTCTTGCTAGAGCTTTGGGGATCAATGAAATAAGTTATTTGTCAAATGATTAGTTTCAAGAATTACAATTGAATTCCTATTATTGACTTTTCATTGCTTGCAATCGAATTTTGGCCAAGTTTAATTATGTGTTGGGTATTTGTTGAATTTGATGCCGAGAGGTAAGAATACCACAAAAGACCAAAGAATAGTAGGCACGACGAATCTAGGCAAGAGCGAGAGCCGCTAGAGGAGTTTTGAGGGAGACTAAGTTTGAGAGAATTAGTGAGCCCTAATTTGATGAATTCTTGAAGCTTGTTTGTTTTCACTTTTCAATTGATTTGTTTGTTCATGGTGAACCATTGCCCTAGGTTTTAGTTAATTTGATCAAGTTTTTATTTAGTTTTCATAGCTAGTTTTCTAGTTAATCATAATTTCAACCAAGGCCTTTCATACAATCCGGACTTTTAAGAACTAATAGAGTGCATAGCTTCCCTGAGGATACGATCCCTACTTCCCTAGTTATATTTTTAGTTGGTGTTGTCGGTTTACTTTTGATAGGTGTGCGATAGCCTGTTCAGTAATGCTCTCTCTAATGTTAATCTTGTCAATCCCGATGACACGTGGTACATGGACTCCAGTGTATCCTCTCATCTTACTCACAACTTAGGTACTCTTTATCCCTTATTTAATTTGAGCACTAATGAGCATATTTTAGTTGGTAATGATGGTCGTATTCCAAAACTGATTACACTCATACTCCTCCCCCAACCCTCCCTTTAACCTTTCCAATGTGCTTTATGCTCCTAAAATCATTAAAAACTTGATATCTGTTCGCAAATTTACAACTGATAATCAGGTTTCCATAGATTGTGGAGGACCTTCGAACGGGGATAATTCTTACTAGATGTAATAGCACTGGGGACCTCTACTCTTTTTCTACCATCAACTCCCCAGTCAACACTCCTACATCTCTTGCTGCCATCACTCCTTCCACTTAGCACAGCCGTCTTGGTCATCCGGGCTCTCCAGTTTACAACTTTTTTAGGACTCATAATTTCATTTCTTGTAATAAAGAGAATGACTCCACTTTTTGTTATGCTTGTCAATTAGGAAAACATGTTAAGCTACCTTTTTATTCTTCCACATACATCCAATACAATAACTGCTTTTGATATCTGCTGACTTATGGACCTCTCCGGTTCGTAGTGATAAGGGCCACATATATTATCTTGTGTTATTGGATGACTACACTCATTTTGTGTGGACCATTCCACTTGTCTATAAATCACAGGCTTTTCAGACTTTCCTCAATTTTCAAGCATATGTCCAAACTCATTTTGGCTGTCCTATCAAAGCTTTGCAAAGCGATCATGGCTGAGAGTTTAATAATGATCCTTTTAAGCTTTTTTGTGTCAAAAACGGTATTGTTTTCCGTTTCTCTTGTCCTCACACATCATCCCAAAATGGTAAAGCGGAACGTATGCTCTGCAATATCAATGACATGGTTCGAACCTCTCTTTTCCATGCTTCTCTTCATCATTTTAGGTTTATGCTTTAAAGGGGTCCACCTACCTTCTCAACATCTGGCCTACTAAAACTTTAGGTAATCGGACTCCTACTCACGCCCTCTATATCCGCCCTCTCTCCTATGACCATCTTCGCGTCTTTGGATGCCTTTGATTTCCAAATCATTCAGCCACTACTTCTCACAAACTCGCCCCACGTTCCACCCCGTGTGTGTTTCTTGGGTATTCGGCAAATCATCGCGGATATCGTTGTCTAGAGCTCTCCTCCAACAAAATTATCATTTCTAGATATGTTGTGTTTGATGAGTCTAGCTTCCCCTTTAGTAATCTGGCCCATTCTCGGAAATCAGACTATGACTTCTTAAGGTCTGAGGACCAATCTCCTCTTATTACCCATTATCTTCATCAGCAGGCCTATATTCCTACCAGCCCAGATACTACTCCTCATCATCCTACTTCAGCGCACCCCTCTCCCGCGCATAACCCAACTCCTGGCCAGCCCACTCCAGCCAACTCTCCCTCTCCTGGACCTCGCTGCGCGTGGCCCAACCCCCGGCCACCCCTACCCCCCTCTCCCACTCCGGCTGCGCAGCTCACTCCTCTCACACGCCAGCCTTGTCCCCTACTGGTTCGACCACTTTCCTCCCTCAAACCGGCCGAAATCCACCCGTTTAGCCATACACCTCCTCTCATGCGTGGTCTTCCACACATACATCCCACTACACCTCCTCCATCCTCTCCTCAAATGCAAACTAGATCTCGTCATGATTTTGTGAAGCCCAATCCGAAATATGCCTTCACCACTGCTGCCACCCCCACAAAATCTCCTTTACCCAAGTCCTACAAACAAGCCTTGGCCAACCCAAATTGAAATGCGGCCATCAATGATGAATTTAGTGCTCTTATTAAAACAGGGACTTAGGAGTTGGTTCCATAACCACCAGGGGCAAATCTTGTTAATTGCATTTGGTTGTTTCGGCATAAACTAACCTCTACAGGTGCTCTTGAAAGACATAAGGTTCGTCTAGTGGCCAATGGGAAATCTCAGGAGGTGGGTATTGACTGTGATGAGACTTTCAGTCCTGTAGTGCGTCCTGCCACTATCCGGACCGTGCTGAGTTTAACTCTGGCTTGTAAGTGGATAATTCATCATCTTAATGTTAACAATGCTTTCCTCCAGGTGACCTTCATGAGACTGTTTATATGCGCCAGCCTCCTGGCTTTATTGATCGTCGGGCTCCTGATCATGTTTGTTTATTGAAAAAGTCTCTCTATATATGGTCTCAAACAAGCTCCTCGGGCTTAGTATCAGCGGTTTGCTAGATTTTTGATGATGATTGGATTTCTGGCTGCTTAGAGTGACCCCTCCCTTTTTATTTATCGGACTGGCACATATATGGCCTATCTTCTTCTCTATGTTGATGATATTGTTCTCGTCACTTCTTCTGATGAGTTCCGTCAACGTTTGACATCTCAGCTGCAGTATGAATTTCCTATGTCCGATTTGGGTCCTCTTAATTATTTTCTGGGTATTGCAGTTCCCCGCAATTCCTCTGGTATGATTCTCTCACAGCAAAAATATGCCCTGGAAATTCTAGAACGTGCTGGTATGGGAACTTGTAAGTCTGCAGCTACTCTGGTTGATGCTAAGGCCAAACTTGGTGCTGATTGCGGTCCTCCTATTCAGGACCCTACGCTCTACCGCAGTCTAGCAGATGCTCTTCAGTACCTTACTTTCATTCGCCCTGATATTGCTTATGCGGTTTAGCAGGTCTGTCTCTTTATGCATGACCCTAGAGAGCCTCACTTTCAGGCATTGAAGCATATGCGCTATGTTCAGGGTACTATTGATCATGGGTTACATTTATATCCTTCTGCTCCTACACGTCTTACTACTTACACTGATGCAGATTGGAGTGGGTGTCCTGACACCCGACGTTTGACTTCTGGCTTTCGTTGCTTTCTCAGTGACAATCTCGTCTCTTGGTCGTCGAAGCGTCAACCTACTCTCTCTTGTTCGGTGCTGAAGTAGAATACTGAGGCGTTGCTAATGTTGTTGTTGAAGCTTGTTGGCTTCGTAATCTATTATTTAAGCTTCATTGCCCCCTTCGGCAAGCCATTGTTGTGTATTGTGATAATGTTAGTGCTATCTATCTATCTAGCAACCCCGTTCAGCATCAACGCACCAAACATGTTGAGATGGACATCCATTTCGTTCGGGAAAAGGTTGCGATTGGTCACATTCGGGTGCTACATGTTCCTACTCGCTATCAGTTTGCTGACATCTTCACTAAGGGCTTGCCACGACAACTCTTCCTGGACTTTAAATCTAGTCTTAGCATACGACTTTCTCCCGCTACGACTGCGGGGATGTGATAGAGAATATATGTAAATAACTCTCTTAATAGGTTTAGGATATTTATTATGTAAATACTTCCTATTGTTGTCAGGTTTCCTAACATAGTTAGGACTAGCCCTTTGTAACCCTATATATTGTGATCAATAGAAATCTCTCCACTCAAGGAGATTCACACAATCCAACAGAAACTATTGGTTGTATATTTGCTGTGGGTAGTTTTATTAGCTTGATTTGAATGTTCTTGAATATGATATTAAAGATTGGTTCAATGGTACCATATATAATGAAAGAGGAGATAACTTTACATGCATGCATGGGGATAGTCTAGGGAGTTGATTTTTCCTATTATTAGAATATTTCATGTTTAAAGGCTTTGCTCGAGTTTAGAAAGTTAATGAAATACAAATGTCAAATATCTGCCAAAGTACAAAAGTAGAAAGCATGAAATAAAAAATTGAGCATTTCATTCCGATCAATAATGAAAGGCATTGATGAACTGGTGATCATTAAGTACACGGTGTAAAGAAGAATAAATGCGATGTTATTGACTTATTGTCTTAAGTAAAATCACCCGTATTAGTCAATTAGAATATTAGAAGAGGTGCGGCCCGTCATTTAGGAAGACTTCGAAGAGAAACCGGCATTTTGTAATGACATGTATTTCCTCCGTAACAAAAAGAATGTAACTTTCTGTTACGGAGGAAGTATAATATATAATTGACCAAAAATAAATACGTAAAAAAGAAAAAAAAGCTTTTCATGTCGTATAATTTTTTTTGGGAAAGGTAAGGAAAAAGAAGGTTAGGAGACCCTCCGCACGAGGGGAGCTCTAACCTTATCGTTTACAAGGATAGAATGAAGAGCAGAGTGAATAGAATTTTCTACATCAAACTGAGAATCAACTAGGTGGCCGACATTGGCTATCCAATCTGCTGCTTTGTTTTCTTCCCGGTCGATATGACGATTAGTCCACAAATTGAATGAAAGAAGCAGAGCTTGGATGTCCCAGATGATATGAGCAATCTGCCAAGGAGAAGACTATAAACCTTTAACTGCATTAATGACCATAAGATTATCGCCTTCAATGTGAAGGTGGTGAATATTATTTTGGATAGCAAGGCGAATCCCTTGATGAAGAGCGGTGGCTTCGGCAATGAAAACTGGAGAAGAACTAAGGTTGAAAGCTGCCGCCTTGTGAAGATGACCATTAAAATCCCTGATGATAACACCTGCTGCCGGCCTGCCGCAGAAGTTCCACGAACCGAGCTGTCGAAGTTGAGTTTGAAAAAGGGGTTGGGAGGCGGCTCCCAAGCAACGAGGATGGAAGATGGATACTCCGGGATGGAAGGAGGAAGAGAGGAATGAGAAAACGAGGAGGCTGAGGAGATGAAGATATCAGCTGCATTCTGTAAATAAAATTTTGCTTTATGCATAATCCTGTGAACTTTAAGTGAAGCATTATGAAAGATTATATCATTTCTTTCTTTCCAGATGCTCCAAATAAGGAATACAAATTTGATAGTGGAGGTTCTATCGTGTCTGATTTTAGAAAGAAAATTTAAGAGAGTGTTTCTGGTGATGGTGTGAGGGATCCAATCCTTTAGTTCTTTAAGTTGCCAAAGGGGGATAAGATGACTGCAATTCCTAAATAGATGATCCAAAGTCTCTTCGTGTATGTTACATAAGCCACATTGGTTAAAAGGTAAGATATTTCTTTTTGCAAGGATGGCTCTAACCCCAAGACTATTATGATAAATTTGAAAAAGGAAGATCTTAAGCTTTGGTGGAATATCTAATTTTCAAATCCAACGATGAGGCCACTTTTCCAGATTTGAAGGAAGATTGTGGGCTAACCAGTTAGCCGATTTGACTATAAAAAGGCCGGAAGAGCTGGGTATAGGTTCGTCCGGAACAGGGTGGATAGGGAGGGGAATGCCTCTGATGCAATTGATAATGTGAGCTGGAAGCAAAGTTTTAAGTTTGTGAAGATCCCAAGTTCTATTGGGGAGAATGAATTCATTTAGATGAAGGGTAGTGTCGACTTGGTTCTCTGTTAATTTCAATTTTTCCATGAGATTTTCTTCAAAACACCAGTTGTGAAGCCAAAAAAGGATTTGAGATCCATCTTTCCAACTAATACCTTTTTGCAGAAGTGATCTTTGAAGCAAAAATTTTTTCCATATGGGTGAATCTTGCACTTTCGATTTATAATTAAAGAAAGATTGACCTTTAAGATATTTTATAGAGACTAGCTTTACGCAAAAACCTTCCGTTTTTTAAAGATCTTCTCATTTGTATTTTACGCGGTCTCCAATGCACTATTTTGACCATTAATATCTTTTATTATTTAATCATAATAATTATGAAAAATTATAATTTTAGATATATACATTGTCAAGAATCCAACAAAATCTCCCATCATAATATTTTTGACATATATTAATTACCACATACGGTCAAAGTTTTAACCCCTAACTATTTGAACAGTGAATAAGAATATTTTTAAAAAAACAGAGAGAGTAAGTATTTGTCAGACAACTTTTTATATACATTTGTTGTATACATATATATATATAGATACATATTGGTTGTAATATAGTATGTCTTTTAGGGGTTAAGTTTTTGAAAATCTTAAGCGCACGCGTACCATTGCTGACTGATGAACCTAAAAATTAACCAAATGATTAAGCTCGATCGGATAGGTGAGTGTTCGACGATCATAGCCAAGACCCTTATAGCTCTTGGAAGAGTGGGGGATGGGCCGGGGGACTGGAAACTGGTATCTAGGCCAGGCTTGTTCGGGCTCCTATTAGAAAATATATATCTTTTTATATTTGTACCTAATGATTATAAAACGACGATCTCTTTAAATAAATCTCAATGTTAGTTTTCGATATAGCAAATTGTCACGAGTAAAGATATTAAAGGTTAAAATTGTATGTTGGTGTGCTTAAGGAAAAAGAATGCTCAAAAGAAACAAAAATGGGCCAGGGTAGTATATACACTTTTCTTTAGTATATATGCATATAAAATTTTATAAAAAATGCAGTTACAGTGATTCATTATAAGTTCAGTAGGTCACTATTATACTCTAAGGCATGATTTTTTCCAGGATGATGGACTCTCAATGGTCTTCTGATGATGTTTGTTGGATTAATAGTTTATAAAGGGATATAATGATGTAATATAGTTCCTTTTCCAAAATGTATGTTTGAGAGTAAATTAATGAAATACACTTGCTTGCAGATAAAGAGAAAAAATGGGATCCTTACAACTTAATACTTCCTCTGTTTCTTTTTACTTGCAATCGTTTGACTTTCACGCTTGTCAATGCATAACTTCACTCATTAATATCTTTATTTACCGATTATCAAAAATTATGAAAGTAGATTTTCGAAAAATATACATCGAGACGAATCTAACAAGATCCCACATGAATATGTTTTTCCTTAACTATAAATCGCCAAAGATAAACTAATAAGTGGAGTTGGTGAATAGTGTAAAAGTCAAACCGTTGCAAGTAAAAAGAAACGGAGGAAGTATATACTAATAAGGAGAATGATCCTATCTAGATCTCAATTCTCGCAGTTTTTTAGTTTGACATTAGCGGGTTAGGTGCTTAAGAGTAAGGGAGAAGTAAAGGAGATCTAGTCTCTAAACCTAACCCCCCACCCCCAAAAAAAACCACCCTTAACAATATTGGAAACCAGCAAGACCTTTAGGATCTAAGATGAGAATCTTCGCAAATGACCACGTATTACTTGGTACCAGTCAACTTAATATGGAATATCATGCTTTACCTCTCGTTTTTAGTTGCAATATTTTCATATATTGATAGTTTCCAAATAATTGTAACATATACCTATTTTTGGTATATGGGTTCTCTCTTTCTCTCTACTCCATCACACGAGCACCTTTCTCTCATATATAAAAATATGAGTCTCCTTAAAAATTGCACATTTCTCCTATATAACTATATTGCAACTAAAACAAGGGAGGGAGTACATATAATTCCACTTCGAGAATGCTTTAGGTTTGAATTGTTCTCTCCAAAATAAGAAAAACACTTCTCTCATTTATGTGAGAGCTTTTTGAGACAAGTGTTTCACTTATTTTGGAACGGAGAAAGTATAATTTTTTATATTGCTTTTTTGAACATGAGTATAAATCCCTTTTCCTGGAATTTCGCTAACAAAACGATTTGAACTAACTCGAGATGGATAAAACTTTTGATGTAATCCAACAAGGTGAATTTTGTATACACATGCAAGTACAAATATATATGAAAGAAAACAAGCACACACACACCTCGTATAATTATTGAGCACACTGGGAACAAAAGTTTAGTTTAAAATCGGATTTTATGCGGTGCCAAATGCCCTCTTCATCCTCATCACCTCTTCGTTACTTAGAAGAGTGATTTGTTCAGCTATATTAGCAGGTAAATTGCCAGCAAATAACGAGTTGATAGTGAATTGGATTGCCGGATTTGCACCGTTCAAACTAACAAATGCTGTAGCATGAGTTGTACCAACATTAACTTGAAAATGAAGCATGGATTGTGGAAATATCATAACATCTCCAACCTCGAGTCTTCTATAGTAAGCAGTATTGCTTGTGTCAATGAATCCTGCAATTATTGACCCTCTTACTACAACAATAACTTCTGATGTTCGGTGAGAGTGCACCGGTATAACTCCATTTATACCCAAGTCCAACCTTGCCATTGAAATACCTAAGCCATTCAAAGCTGGAAATGCATCCACAAACGCTAGAGTTACGTTATTTCCAGGTACGTTTGTGATCGTTCGGTCACCACGAAAACCAGTGTAAACAAAATCATTTGTGGTAAGAGTAGCAGGATCCCTACAAGCATATCCTTCTGGCCCCCTTGGGAGACTAGGATCTGCTACACAATAGTCAACTTCTATTGCATAAGATAGAGAAACCAAGAAAGAGAAAGTGAAGAAAATCACAAGGTTTTTCATTTTGGAATCGACTTGCTAGATTTTCTAAGGATTGCTTTATTGCTTGATCTGGATTTTTCTTGCATTTGGTAGCCAAGATTGGCACCATATATATATAGAGGAGTAGTGAATCTTATTTATTAACCAAAGGAAATTAAATAAGGGAGGCGTAGCTCAATATTCAAGCAAGTTGAAGTAGATAGGACTTAGGAGTGGACTTATCTGAATTATTAGAAATTTTCGGTGCAAATTAGTATCGACCACTATACTCTTAGATTTTAGTATTCTTTTCCCCCAGTATTCAATGGATTTTCGCATGAAGAATAGTATTTTGGAACCGAAAATAAATATTTAAAATTTGATAAGGTCTGCAAAGTAGGGAACTTGTTTACAGAAGCACATATCACCATAAGTTAAAAACTAAAGCTTGAAGAGTTTGATTATGACAATCCACCTATTGTAGATAATAATGCAGTTTGATTATAAGGAAAATTCAAATTGATGTACGGAATCCAATAATATAACGACGGTGGTTGGGTGTTGATAAGGAATTAAAATTAATGAAACTCGCTGTAGCATTGTTCATATGGATGTTACTTTGACACCTTAATTTATCTCAAGAATCGCCTATTGTACAACGTTTACAAGATTACATCCGTAGGCTACAAGATAGAATTATAAGAATATGCTAACACCTTGTAGAGAATATTATACAAGATAAGATAGAGATATACAACTAGAGAGTTGACTTGATCAACTCTTATCACATGTTGCCTTGTGACCAACACCACACGACACGACACTTGGATATAGGGGTGATAATGGCGCATCCCGTTCACGAACGATTCCGGCTTCTGCTCAAAAGTTTCGTGGTGGCTCAACTCGGATTCGAACTCGGCTCGAGACTTTAACGAGCCGAGCTGAGCTAGGCAAAGCTCGGCTCGAGAGCTCGTGAACGGGCTCAATTATACTTTTATATAGAAAAATAATATATTTATATATATACATAAATATATTAACCTAGATATCACACAATAAAAAGTTAATAGTTCCTTTGTCTAAAAGAAAACCTATAAAAATCAGATATTAAAAAGGAAAAACAATTAAACATGTAAAAAATAAGGGGTGATAAAGAGTCAAGTCTGTTCGTGAACAGTTCGAGCTCGGCTCGTTTAACATTTGGCAAAGCTCGGCTGGAACAAAGTTCGGCTCGTTAAGCTTCAAGCTCGGCTCGAGCTCGAATAAACTTAAACGAACACAAGCCGATCATACCACAATTCGGGCTCGGCTCGACCGATAAGCACCCCTACTTGGATACTTCATTTCAAACTAAAAACTTGGCTTTTTCTACAAAATAGCCGAGTTGGACACTTGGACATCGAATCTGAGTAGACCTTAATCCGTAGCTGAGTAGCATTAAGCTTTAGCTCGTAAAAAGATTCATGTGTAGTACCATCTTAAAGGCTGCATATAAGAATTAGAAAAGAAAAAATTAAGCAATAAGAAGTATTAAATAACACCAATCAATACATGACCTTGACATAAATTCTAAAACTAATACTACCTATCTTACCTGCAACATATTCATTTTTCGGGTGTTTCAAATTAATTGCAACATTTTTCTTTTAGATTAATTTATATTATTAATTAAATGAACCATGTTTCACTCTCTCCAATCTCCAATCTCCTCCTACTCCTTGAACGTGCCATTTTAATATACTAACTAGTTGTTGACCCGGGCGATTCCCGAGGTTAATCTACATTTTGCATTACATTTTAGTTATTCAAGATGGTTAATATCGTTCTTTTTTTTTTGCTTTTTTCTTTAAAGAATGTAATCGATAAATGAGAGTTTGTTGTTTAGGGGTGCTCATAACCGGTTACCTAGTTATTCGGGTACCCATATATGCGGGTACTAGAATATGTGGGTACCCACATTTGCGGGTAGCTAAGAAAAGCAACCCATGACTCGACCCTGAACAACCGGTTGCTCGCAAAAGTGTCATAACTTTTTTTTTTGAAAAATAAATCATTAGAAGAGTTACAGAAGAAGCTACTACTATAAGTGTCAAATGCCGATCCATGTTGATTACAATATTTTTGAGGTATTACCATGAGTGCCAACTGTCAATTGCATGCCAACTCTAATCCTCATTTCTCAAAAGGATCTACTACCAATCAACTATAACGTAAATATTCTCACTTGCAGATTGCATCACAATTAATTTTTCCATTAACATGTTGATTCATCATATCCTTTTTTTTAAATGTCGAATTGTTGATTCATTTAATCCAACTTCTCCTATAAAATGTTGATTCTTCTTATTATTTATCTTTTCTTTCCCCTTTGAAATTCATAAGTACAACAATGAGGTATCGAGTAGCAATAAGTTACTTAATACATTTTCACATTTGTTTATTGTAAGAAGAGAAAAACAATATATAACGATGTGTTTATCCGAGATACATGTTTAACTTAGAAGCAAGCCCATTAACCGACCCGATTTTTGCATCTTTTTTTCGGTCGGTTACCCGACCCATAAAATAATTTTTCATATTTATTACCTTTTTCGAGTAGACAGGTCAATATGACGAGTCAAACATATCAGGTCTCATGAACACCCCTGGTGTCGTTACAATTTGGTTCTTAAATCAAAAGTAATGTAGTTTATAGCTATAAATTATGAAATATTAGGCTATAAACTTTCCAGATTTGTCAATCTATACTTTTTTTTGAATTTCAAATATTATATTGTCTATAAATATTTTTTCCCTCACAAAGACAAATATGATATTGTAGATTAGTTGGTTAAGCATTTGCATTTCAAATGGGAGGTCATGTGTTTAGCCTTAAACACTAAATTTTAATAGTTTAATTTGTGTCATTTGATTAGGGAGGGGAATACATGTGACAGCATGGCAAACCACATTTACATCGCACATTTGTTTGGGGAGGGAGGGAATACATGTTACATCATGGGTATGCAACACCTAAATGGAGAAGGGAAGATTAGCAGTTGTACTTCTTACTTCTATGATAATGTTGGATTTAATTAGTCACTCGAGTGTATTTGATGGTTGGTATGGATCCTTTGATGGGTATGGATCTAGCAAATGAAGGAGGGACTATTAGCGGTAGTAGTGTGCACTTTTGCTCCAACAATGTTGGCAGGCCACATAAGCTATCAGATATTGTGGGCCATAACTTTTGAGATAATTAGATGTAAAGGTGGGTCTCCTCAATAATTGTGGGGTATATTGTGGGATGTAAGTTACTATATATCTTTAAATGCTTTTCTTAGATGTATATTATACTATTTTTTCTCCCAATAAAAACTAAAAAGAGCTTGTAGATTAGTTGGTTAGTGTGCTCGTATTTCAAATGAGAGTTTGCGTGTTTGAGTCTTCACACATACATTTTTGTTAATTACTTTGTATTATTTGTTTCGGAGGGGGTGGTACATGTGGCAGCATGGCATTTGTTTGCTTTGGGTTATATATATATATATATATATATATATATATATATATATATATAGAGAGAGAGAGAGAGAGAGAGAGTCGGGATCATGTGAGAATAGAGAGTTATATGAGAATACCTAATTACATGAGAATTGCTTACAACCTTTAGATTATACAAACCGGACGGCTGGGATTAGCCCAAGCGGTAATAGCAAAAACCACCTATTCCAACCTCAATCGCGCGGCAACGTGGTAATTCAAAGCATTGGATGAAAAAAACAACGGCTTACAAATGAGGAAAATTTGAAAAATCAGAACTTTCATCATCAATTGATTGCAGAGAAGCATTTGAACCTTTGTCGTTGATCGAATTCATCCATCAATTATTTGTTCAATTCATCAATTCATACAACCTTGTTTTTTCAATCACCAGGTACGAAAATCAGAAAACTAACCCAAAATTTTGTTTGCTGCAATTGAATTATAATTCTAGTTTATAGACATCATTATTTGCTGCAATTGAGTCGAAATAATTAGGAATCATGCACCTTACTACCCTCCTAGATATTAGTAAATGCTGGATGCTGGACCTTCAGAGGATGTCGAATTTTGCTGGTCACTGATATCGACTAGTGTAAATATTGTGTGGATAAATTGATTTGCAATCTTGGTATATTATTGCTTCTTGTTTCTCATCATCTCTTAATGTTTGTCCTTAGGAGTTTGATGGTTTTCTGTATTGAATATGGGGGACTAAGAGCTATCCATAAAGTTGTAATGTTGAAACTTATTGCTTCTATGCTATTGTAAGCATGACAAATTGAAGAAAATCGATTTTGATTTCAAAGGAAATTATCTGCACCAGTCACCAGGGTAGTGTTGTGTCAGCAAATCATACCCCTGGACTCAAAAGACTGATTTATTCTTAACTATGGGTGATGAGATGCTTCAATTGTTTTTCCGATTATTGAGTGATCATTCTCTGATCCTTCCTAGAAGATTTGCTCGGGAAGTCAGTGTTGCTGTGGGTTTTGTTACAGGACTTGTTGGTTTTCTTAGCTTTCTTTTATTATTCTTAGTTGTGATTAACAGCTTAGGTATCCAACTATGAGTTGCATGTGAGTTGGTTTTATAAATATTTGAGATTGGAAGGCTACCTTTTTTTATGTAGCCAAAGTGTGATGGAGGAAAAGGGTATAGATCTGTGTGTTGGGTTTTTGTTTTGACTGTTTCTATGTAACTAAATATAGCCTGAAACACAGACATTCCTATTAAAAAAAATGGTTAAAATGTTTAACTGTTAAACTGTTAACAGTTTAGTATGCTCGTTATATCAAAACTGTTAAACTGTATGTTAAGAGATGTTTTTGAAATAGAGATGCCACGTTGAGCTATATATTTCAAGACATTCTTATTTATAAGACAAATATGGGCTCTGTATTTTCAAAATCTGTTTGACATTTAACATTTTGTGTAAGACAAACATGTTCATCATATATTTACTACATGCACATTAGTGCTACACTAAAAGTACATTAAATCTCAAGGACATTATTAAGTGCAAGTTGGGAATTTATATTGGATAGAAGGAAACAAGTTGATTAAGAAAAGCATATAAAAGAAAGAAAATCTTATAGAGGTGTAGGGAGAGAAGTGCAATGGAAAGTTTAGAAGAGTTACTAGTTTAGAAGAGTAATAGGACAAAGGACGTAATAATCATGAGGGTCTTCTTAAAATAGAAGAAAATGGAAGGTTCAAGAAGGGTAGCCTATATCTAAGAGGTAGCTAGCTTAATATGCTTTGGCCTCTAGTCTAACACCTTTTGGTGTATGATGCATGGCTAGTGTTTGCTTTCTAGCCTTTGGTGTACCAATAAAACTCATGTACATTCTATCTTTGCCATATATACATCATCGAAAACCTACAAGTACATTACTATTGATCTAGTTTCAAGGTTGCTTTTACCGTTGAGTTCTAGCTCTTGATTACTCCAGATTGGCGTTGCCGATGTGATTGAGAATTTGTCATAATGTTGTTGTGATGCTGTCGCATGCCACAGTTTAATGCTCATGCAGTCGTTACTCTGTTACCCCATCCACCTTCCCCAAGTCTCTGTGTAAGGTAGGAGGCTGCATTCAGCTGCCTAATGATTGAAGAATTTGAGGTGGGGGATTGGAAGGCTCACGCATCTGAGGAGAGGGTAGGGATCGTTAGGATTGGGCAACCATCTACTTAATGTTTTTGGTGATAGTTATACCTTAGCAAATCACTTGGTAGGTGGCGAGAGACAGTTCCTTTTTGCGAGGAATGGCTAATAATGATTGTAGGGTTTTTCTCTCCCCTGTCCGGCTATGTTGATTAATCCGTGTTATTTGGGGTTGGCTATGGTCCATGTAGGTATTTGGGCGATTCTTCGATATCATCATGACCTATTTAGCTTCCATGTTTAGGATAGTATGCACTATAACGTAATGTAAACATGATATATATGATAATTATAAGTATACATGAAATTTAATATGTTTTGTTTTTCTTTCCCCCATGTTCAGCTCCTGGTCGCACTTAAAGTTCGTTATCCCCAAAGGATCACCATTCTTAGAGGGAATCGCGAAACTCGTCAGGTATGGGTCTTGAGCCTCATTGAGTGATGAGCTTTTTCTTTTTCATTGTTGAGGCTCATGATCTATTTGGACAAATATTGTTTGTACATTATTTAAATCGATCCAAAAGAGTACTTGTTGTGATGTATTTAATTTCTTGGTCAAATCGATTGAGCTTTTGTTCATAATATGGTGTTTTTTGATGTCCTTGGGCAGATTACTCAAGTTTATGGGTTCTATGATGAATGCCTAAGGAAGTGAGTATCTAACACCCAAATTCTAGCAAGTGTGTATCCAGCTGACTATGGCTTCTATTGTTGCATGAGGAACTTCAAGCTTACATTCAGATACAATATGATTAAGATAATATCTTTTTGTGGAGACCATATTGTAACAGAACTATAGAAAGGTATTTGTCGTGGAAGTATCTCTTCAATATGCCGACAAGAGTTATTTGTAGGTTCAATACCCACCTTTTGTTTTTTGTCTGCATGACTTGTCACTTTTGTATATATCAATGAAATCCTCATCATAATATTTTCTTGTACATTATGTGGCTTGTAACTCGTGATGAGGCACGGACTTTGCCATCTTGATCAGGTTATGGGTCAGCTATATGTTGGCGTGGTTTGTCTAATATGGAGCTGGCCTGTGTGGCTGAGTCAAAAGCCTAGTTTTTTAAAGATTCGGAAGTGGTGTGGATTATGTGAAGGGATTGGGGAGTTTGGGCCATGGTTGGGTGGGCTTCCTTTTATTGCTACTATTTTCCACTAGGACCCTAATGATCTCTTGTGGAAGAAGGTGATTTGTGTACCCCCTTCGTAAACATTAATAAAACTATTTCCGTGCTTCCATGATCTGGTTCTTGATATTGAGAGCTATAAAAGATGATTAAATTTATTACGTTCAACTAATTTGCTTGTGTACATCACCAGTGACTTGAATGTACATCACAGATGACTTGAATGTACATCATCAATGGCTTGAAAAGTTTTAGTTGATGTTCTATATTAATTACTCATAGTCACTAGACTATCTTAAATTTTTCTTACTAATTTTTTCTCTCCTAACCTATTGTTTTTTGTAAATGATCATTAGCAACAACAACATAAAAAAAAGGGAACAAGGACAACCACTGATAGCTTGAAGGTACATCACCAATGACTTGAATGTACATCACCGATTGTAAGCATAACTACCAGGACACAAGGAAACTTTAGTCAAGAATCATCATTCATACTCTAAGCATGAAAAGCATAATATGACCAAACTATGTTACGGCAATTCATGCACAACTAAAATTCTCAAAAAAGCCTTATACACATGAAATTAATAACACTTCAGGACAATAGGGAGAAAGCAAAGAGTAGAAGTCAGACGGTAATACTGATATAAAACTCTTTCTTGCTTATATGGTAAAATTTCAATTTTTAGCATTTCCAAACTCAAATCTATATTAATAGCGGAATAACAAAGACCATTACACTAACCAGAACACAACATATCCTTATTAATAGCTGCTTAAATGAGCAGTGGTCCTTCGTGGACATCTTATGTACAACAACTTAACAAGTGATCGTTCCAGTAGTGAAAAAAATCGCAACGTTGCAAATGTGTATTTCACAGGTCTACGTGTGCGACAAGAACAAGTGACTCTAGCTGCATAAGAGTTAGAACCATTGAGAGAAGCTTCTTGTCTCTGGCATCGCTTTAGATTTACCCTTGTGACTTGTGAGCATGGATTGCCCTGTCAAGTCCATCAACTAAGGCATACTGCCTTAGGTTGCATTAGTCAAACCAGCCTCCCTACAACTTCAGGATCCACAAGGCCACCTTTTTCAGTAAATTTAGAAATTTTTTTGTCAAACATGCTTTATGATCTCAACTGACCAGAGTCCCCATCACCAGGCCTTGTAGACTGCTCTAGTTAGTGGTATGAAAAGATTGATTGTCTCGTTCTCTCTTTTTCCCCTTTTTGTGAGAAGAGAGGTTAGAGCTGCTAGTATGCTTTTCAAAGGTGATGTTGTTGTTGAACCATTCACTGGTTTTGAGAACGGGGACCTTGCTGCTATTTTGATTATACGTGCATTTTTATGTGTGGTTTATGCAACAGTCGATCTACTTCTTCCGGCCACTCCTGCAGATATGACCCAATTCAAGAAAAATTTAATGCCTGAATCAAGATGAAGCAAACACAGAATCTGGAAAAGAAAAAAAAAAAGAGAGACCAACTCAACTAAACTGACAACAGGAATCATTCATTCTAGATTTAATAGCTAGATTTGGCTAGTCAAAGAGCAAAAAATGAACAAAGAAAAAATTACCTCACTACATCATATTTTATCTTAAAAAATTCTGACTTAATTTGGTATTCAAAGGATTACTCCTATAAGAAAACAAAAAATATCAACTTACTTGAGATTGTATATACAAGTATATTTGAGATTTAATGTACTTGAAATTTAATGTACTTGTAGTGTACGAGTGATGTATATATAGTAACTATTTGATGAACATGGCCAAACTCATACCCATTACCCAACTAAAGAAAACCCAAAAATGATCAAACACTTCAAAAGCAACCCACATGAGTTCCTCGGCAGTGTATAGTGCAAAACGACATATATAGAAGAACGTGAACAAAAGTTCTAGTAACATTCCTTCACCATCATATGTAGTCTCTAAAACACCAAATTTTCGATTTAAGAATGTGAAAAAATAGCTTATAATTAGGGAACCATGAATTAACAGTTGAGCACATGTACATCAATTCTAACAAAATTGAATTGCATGAATTATTTTTATTGAAAAAGGAATTCCATGAAGTAGGTTTATATTTCTTAAAAATCTGACCTTTTACATAAACACATGAGCTCGATAGAGAAAAGAGGCAAAAAAGTTTGAAGAAACAAAACATTCAAATTAGTATTACAATAGTACTTTCCCCATTATGGTTTACAAAAATAGTCTCATTTTCAGTGTTCTTGTAAGTGTACCCCACAAAATTCAGGTCCTTCGATGAAAGCATACAAGCCATATTTAAAAGGAGAGAAAAATTCGACAGAGAAACATGAAAAGGGGTTAAAAAAAAGGAAACAAACACCACAACTTCTTAAAGACAGCAAAAGGAAGAAATGCATAAAATTTGAAAAACAGATTAATGGAAGAAAAATAGTCACTTATTACAATGATAACTATGTGAGGGAGGATACAACAGATGATATATTTAATTTAACCTTGTTTAGATAACTGTACAAACCCAAAGTAGTCGAGCTAATTATACGCTTATAAGTCATAACTGAGGCAAATAGAGCAAAAGTGTAATTTTTAGACTGGATATAGACATGATTAGAATGCCTGGAGGCTAATTTGAGATCTAAAGCACCAAAACAAAAATGAAGACTTAAAAGTACAGCACATTTTACCGTACTTTTCTCCATGGACCTATCTTTGATGATGATTGAGCTTGAAAGTCAGCCTGCATATATCTCAAACACTGTAAGTCTAACAATAATTAAATACAAAAAAGATGCAGATTATAAGCAACACGACATAGAGGTGAGAGTACCTCATCAAACTTCTCAAAATTCTGTGTGTCTAACTCATCGTTAACCTCAGGGATAAAAGCAACTTACATTTGGTATATCGTCTGCCGATCAATATCACCAAACCATGGATGAACCTGAAATTATGATATATTTAGACATAGAAGAAAATGGTTAGCTCTTAATCTTTAGCAAATTTTCAAGTTCTAAAAGAACTAAGAACAGGACAGACCATACAACACCTTTATTTCATCGGCACCATTTGACCCAAGTCTCGATTAACATTGCACAACAAGTTTACTAATGAGATCTTTTGCTTCTAGAGATATCTTTGCTTCCTCGAAAAACTTTAGATGAGTTCTCCAATTCACTATCTGCAAAATGTGGAAGTAGGGAAACCTTCTTAAACCATTGACCAACTTCTGGCATGTACAATCTTAATGTTTTTTTTTTAAAGGACGATCTTAATTTATATACAAGTTTACAGCAAAACCTATCAGGAAAGCTAAGGGGAAATAAAAGAACAAGCTTTATCTTCCAGCTAGTACATCACACACCTAATGCTGCATGCGCAACAACAAGAAAATATAGAAAAGAAAACCGATGCATATTATGCAACTCGAACTTGGACTTAAGATAGCTTAAAAATAAAAAGGAGATAAACAAGTGTATTTAGTATTTACCTTCCTACATGTTGTCATGGGATCATCTGAGTAAAAAGGTGGATATCCTACAAGTAATTCAAACATTATTGCCCCGAGTTACCACCTGTAATCATACATTCAGAAACAGCATCATCTAAGTCCAAATCAATTCTATATCTATCATTCATCAAAGTCCAAATATGGAATTTTTTTAGCTTATTGGTGAGTACAAAATTTAGAAAAAAATTTGAATTTTAAATCTACTCAAACATTAGAACCAAGATATTATCAATAGTCTGTATTTACATTATCATAATTATCACAAGTTATCCATGACTCATTATCAATTGATATAACTAATGGCGGCTTAAAATACATCACCAGTGGCTTAGAGGTGCATCTCTAGTTGCTTTAAAGTACATCACCAATTACAAATACAAACCAAAACACATAAATGCCATATTACCTAAAAAATATGGAAGTTTTACCTTACAAAGATTGCGATCGAAAAAACATAGTACGAAACAAGTAAAACAAACAAGCAAACTGAGAATCACATTTTCCATATCTTAATTTCAGAGTACCAACATCAAAGTTATAACAACGAAACCCTAACATCCAAGATATAACTAAAAAATAGAGCTTAAAACGAAAAATTACCACTTTGAATCTTCCTCGGGCTTCAATGGAGAATTTCGAATCTTGATTCTTGTCCGAGCTTCAATTAAGGACGAAATTTTTAGTTTTGAATCTTGTTCGAGCTTTGATAATGGAGGATGAAATTATTGGTTTCTACAGTGGTTGAGGCGTCGAGCTATTGTAGATAGGTGAAGGAAGCACAATAGTTCTTTTTGGATTAATGAAACACGATAAATGACGGTCGTTAGATTAGAGTAATCCAAGGGCTCGGATTTATTCTCATATAACTAGGTATTCTCATATAACTATCTTTGTTCTCACGTGAGCCCAAATCTATATATATATATATATATATATGTATATATATATATACATATATACATATATACATATATACATATATACATATATACATATATACATATACACATATATACATATATACATATATATATATACATATATATATATATATATATATATATATATATATATATATATATATATATATATATACATATATATACATATATATACATATATATATATATACATATATACATATATGTATATATATATATATGTATATACATATATACATATATACATATATACATATATATATATATATATATATACATATATATATATATATATATACATATATATATATATATATATATACATATATATATATACATATATATATATATATATATATATACATATATATATATACATATATATATATATATATACATATATATATATACATATATATATATATATGTATATATATATATATGTATATGTATATATATGTATATATATATATATATATGTATATATATATATATATGTATATATGTATATATATATATATATATATATATATATGTATATATATGTATATATATATATATATATATATGTATATACATATATACATATATACATATATACATATATATATATATATATATATACATATATATATATATATATATACATATATATATATATATATATATACATATATATATATACATATATATATATATATATATACATATATATATATACATATATATATATATATATACATATATATATATACATATATATATATATATGTATATATATATATATGTATATGTATATATATATATGTATATTAAAAGAAATGTATTCAACGATTAAATACAACTCTTAAGTCTCACCGCCGATTGTAATTTGTATCATTCGAAAATAAATTTAAGATTTTCATTTCCTTTTTCTATTGCACATTATTAAATTCAAGAAAGTAACCTGAGAAATAATTTCAATTGTATAAATAACTTAGGACCAATTCATGAACAACTCTTATTTTGGATAATCCTATGACCAAAAATGAAATTGGTCATCTTATGACCATTTTTGGGTCTAGAGCGGGATGAATATATTATCTTTTTTTCACCTCTGAAGTCTTGACACCTGCCAAGTCATGGATAGCAATGCTCGTGTAATCTTTTTTTTTTTCCACCCTTCACACACACACACATTCCTCTAACAACTCTAGACAATAGAAACTTAGGCGACCAATTAGGTCGACACTTCATATTTGAACAAAAGAAAAAACAAATTATTATAAATCTTCTCTACCACCAAGACTATGTCATTCGATGATAGAGATTATAACCTCGATGCTAATGGAAATAAAATGGAAATAAAGACTATGCATGATACATTGATATAGAACGAATAATGATTTTTTTTGTTGGTGAATGTAAAACAAAGTAAATTTTTTACACTCAAAATAAAGCGACATATGTGACATAACCAAATTAAAACACAAGTACACCTACATGCATACGATCTCGTATAGTTATTGAGCACGCTAATAAATCAATTGAAGGGGAACAAAAGAATAACTTAAAGAGGATCTTAAGCGGTGCCAAATGCCCTCTTCATTCTCATTACCTCTTCATTACTTAGAAGAGTTATTTGTTGAGCTATATCAGCAGGTAAGTTACCAGCAAATAAAGAGTTCATAGAGAACTGAATTGCTGGGTTTGCGCCATTCAAACTAACAAATGCAGTGGCGGGGGTTGCACCAACATTAACTTGGAAATGCAGCATAGCTTGTGGAAAAATCATAACGTCTCCAACTTCAAGTCTTCTGTAGTACGCAGTGTTGTTTGTGTCGATAAATCCTGCAATTATTGACCCTCTTGCTACAAGAATAACTTCTGATGTTCGGTGTGAGTGTACTGGTATAACTCCACCGACACCGAAGTCTAACCTTGCCATAGAAATACCTAAGCCATTCAAAGCTGGAAATGCATCCACAAATGATAGAGTTACGTTATTTCCAGGTACGTTTGTGATTGTTCGGTCACCACGAAAACCAGTGTAAACAAAATCATCTGTTGTAAGAGTAGCAGGATCTCTACAAGCATACCCTTCTGGTCCCCTTGGAAGACTAGGGTCAGCTACACAAAAATCAACTTCTATAGCATAAGAGAGAGACACTAAGAGCGAAAAAGTGAAGAAAACTACAAGGTTCTTCATTTTGGAATTAATTGAATAATAAGGGCTAGATTTGCTATGGGAAGTTTTATTATTGGATCTGTGTTTTTCTTGCATCTGGTAGCCAAGAGAGGCACCCTATATATAGAATACTTATCCTACCTTAACCAAAGGGGAATATTAGACATCTTCATGTTCAAATTAATTCTTCAAGCTAGAAGTCAATCATATGACACGTACAATAACTCTTCAAGATATTAAAAAAATAATTTATGTATTCAATGGCTTCTGTTATGATTTATGAAGAATAGTATTCTGGAACCTAAAATACTAAATGTCAATTAAATACGGTCTGCAAAACACGGAGCTTAAGTAATAGAAATGACATATTACATTTTAGCAATATAGAGAATTCATAGATGGTGGTTGATTATTAAAACTCCTGCATTGTTTGAAGATGTCATATGTTCTCCTTAGTGTTTTTATTAACGGACTTGGTCTTCGTTATATCAATATATCTTCTTATTTCTTGTCCTTTTCTCTAGGTTGTTAATGGTATTTTTTCGTAATTAGTTTCTTGTACGGTGATAGGAGTGATTGCTCGTGCAGTCGTGCTTTTCTTTTGATAGAATATATAGAAATTCTTGCTATTGTATTTAATTACTCAACAAACTCATGTAGTACTTGTAATTTGTAAAGTGTAATTTCTTGAGAAATTCTCTTTGGTATCCCTTAACTTTTAAGTTTTCTCTTTGGTAGTTTTTTTGATTTTTTTTTCTCTTTATTAGCACTCAGTTATTGTATTTGTATATGTTAATTCTGTAGGCTTAGTTAGTGTTTACCATTAAATGTATGTTATTGTGTAATCTAGGTTAATTAATTTTTTGGGGACGAGGTTCGAGACGATCTTAAATGGACGAAGTTGACCTTCAAAACGATTTTTTTTACAAAACGGACACCATCGAGCACTTTGACCGGCTTACCGAAATTCATGCCTATTAAGAGCTACCAAAGAGAATTTCCCATTATTTCTTTTGGGTGCAGTTAACACTCTTGTAACTCTTGCTCTTAATATCGCATATTGTAACCAAATCCTTTGTGCTTATCAAATTCATTGTAGTAATGGTGATGAATTATATCTAACTAGTTATAAAACTCATGTGATACACGTTTTTTTTTTTGTTAAAACAGCTGGAATAGATTAAGAGTGTGTGGCTAAAAGCCTTAGTACAAAATCATTCCACATGTTCAGAAGAAAACTAGGGGAGATGGGATACACTCTAGTTTCATTCACTTCTACATTGTCTAATCTTCTCTTCTTAGCAAGTAAATCTGCTAGATAATTAAGCTTCCATGGGCTGAATTCTATATCTTCATCTCGTGGAAACACCGCTGTGATCCCTGCACATAAGGTTTGGTGGAACAATTACACCCCTGACTTTATGTTAAATTTTATTTAAAAAGTCACGGTACTCTTGTGATACACATGTTACATCATATATTTTATGGTTTTTATTTTATTACATAAAATCGTTGAGGGTAGCTCTACATCTCGTCCAACACTGACTACCTTGATGCATTGAAAACTTTATTAAAACCTTTGAATTCGGAATATGGTAAAGTAGGTCCTTGGAGGAGTACCAAGAGTAGTTCTAATGAATTTTTTTAGCAATATAATATTCCTGTCTATTAGTTTGGATATTTGTAATGCAATCATTTTACTAGCTAGATGGAATTTCAATGAATTAAATGTACGAGAAATAACCAAAAAGTTCTCCTTTCAATCCCAAGTGAAAGAGCTCCTATTTCCATAGGCTTTTGGTAGTTTGATGGCAAAATTTCTTTGTGTAGCTAGATGGAATTTCAATTAATTAAATGCACGAGAAAATAAAATCCAAAATAACCAGGAAATTCTCCTTTCAATTCCAAGTGAAAGAGCTCCTATTTCCATGGCCTTTTGGTGGTTTGACTGCAGAATTTCTTTATATCTTTTCGGAATATGAGAGTGTGACTTATTAGAATTGATCCTATTGATAATTCAAATAATGAGTTTGTCATCTTATCCTAGTAGAGATTTTTATATCTTGTTAGGTATTTAATTTGGTATCCGAGACACGAATTAGCCAATAAATATTTGGACTATGATTTATATCTAACATTGAGGCCTTGAGATCGAACTTAAAACATTTTGCTTTAAAAAAAAAATTAGAAGTTATAACTCAAAAAAATTCTTTAACAAAGTTATACCAATTGTATATTTTACATAGTGCTTTTCTTAAAAGTCACAAACTATAGAAGTATGCGTACATTGGAGTATTTTCAGCTAGTATTATTAAAGCTAGTATAATTACGTTTTGCATACTCAGTTGTATTTGTCTTTGTTTTGTTTTATAGCCGTTAAAATGTGAGTTAGTCTTTGCGTGGACCCGAGTCCACACTAATATTATTGTAGGCAAAAGCCACACTTATTTAACATAATGACCTTTTTTCCATATAGTAATCATTTAAAAATCTTAAGCTTACTTTATACAATTACTTTCTATCATAGTGACCGTTTTTTTAAATATAGTCACTTTTTCTTACATTAGTTTATCGTGATGAAATTTCGTGTGACATAAGAACCTTTTTTTCACATAGCAAACTTTTAATCTATATCTACTCATTTTTTATATCTATTTTTTTATATAGTGACTTTTTTTATCCTCTTGTATGAGGTGTACACTGCTGATTCGCCTGATTGTAAACATTCCTATATAAAAGCTGCAATGAGATCCTCCTAGGTTTTGAGAACCTCAAATATTGCGCCTCCTTTCATTGAAAAGCTCAAACTTTGTTCCTTTCATTGAAAAGCTCAAACTTTGTTCCTTTCATCATGCTATCAGAGCAACTAGGTTGCTGATTTAATTTTTTTTTCAAAAACAAAAATTTTATCTTTTATCTTATTTCTCATCTCCTATCTCCTTTTCTGAGAGTTTCTTCAGTTTGAAATCTATTTACAAGCCTGGAGATCGAAGGAAAAATTGTTGATAAGTGCTAAGAAATTTGTTCAGTATGGCAGAAAAACAAGTTATTCCTTACGCTGACCCATATTACTTGGGGAATTCAGATAATTCTGCCACTTCATTGTCAAGCATCATCTTTAATGGGAATAACTACCTTACATGGAGCAGACGTGTTAGAATGGCGGTGGGAGCTAAGAACAAGCTCGGTTTTATTGATGGTAAGATTCCTAAACCATCTCCTGATTCTGAAGATTACAGTAAGTGGACTAGGAATGACTACATGTTGAGATGTTGGTTGTTTGCTTCTGTAACACCTGAAATTGCTGATATATTAATCTTGAGTGAATCTGCTAAGGGTTTTTGGGATGATTTAGTTGAAAGATATGGGCAATCTAATGCTCCACAATTATATCTAACTAGTTATAAAACTCATGTGATACACCTTTTTTTTTTGTTAAAACGGCTGGAATAGATTAAGAGTGTGTGGCTAAAAGCCTTAGTACAAAATCATTCCACATGTTCAAAAGAAAATTAGGGGAGATGGGATACACTCTAGTTTCATTCACTTCTACATTGTCTAATCTTCTCTTCTTAGCAAGTAAATCCGCTAGATAATTAAGCTTCCGTAGGCTGAATTCTATATCTTCATCTCGTGGAAACACCGCTGTGATCCCTGCACATGTAAATAACCCGCTCAAGAGGACCATAAGCATTGTGACCATCTTCTAGCAAGTGTATGACTTTCTTGCAATCAGATCTCAGGAGGACATGTAAGAGGTTTCTTTCCTTTGCGATGCTAAGACCCAACATTATTCCAAGGAGTTCTACATGTCGATTGTTAGAAGCATAAATCTTTTGTTGAAAACCCGTAATCCATTCACCCATGTTAGTATAAATGATACCTGCAATACTAGCTGGGTTGGAGATGTTACTGAAGGGTGCATTAACATTGATGATGCACCAAGGAAGATATGAGTTATTTTTGGGGAGTGAGAGTGGAAGTAGATGATGAGAGAGTAAGGTGGAGTGGTAGGTAGGCATGGAACTCAGTAGCCCCTTGGAAAGCTTTTTTGAAGGGTTTGGTCGTAAGAGGGGAATACACATGTTACATCACATATTTTGTGGTTTTTATATTTCTACTAGTTTTTGACCGTGCAAACCGCACTTTGAAGTTTTTTGTTTTATAAATTGAAGTTTTTAAGAAGTTTATCCTAAAATCATAATGGTGAATATTAACTTGTGATTTAAAATTTATAGTCATGTATTGAAATTATTTTAAAACTGACTTCTGACACGTGTATTCAGTGGCTAATGTAGTAAATATTAACTTGATTATTTTACTGTCTACTGCTTCTCTTATTAGAGGCTTAGATAAAATAACAATTCGCACCACCACTTGAACTCAGACATACACCCACTTTCCCTCCCACTTTTGGCAGTTCTGTTCACCCTTTATCTCTCTTGCCATCTTGCACCTCTGCTGCACCATATTTCGCCACCCACTGGCCACTTCCCACTTAGACATGATTTTAATTTTCTCAATATGTTTAAGTCTTACTACTAATTAAGGTATACTTAGTTATATCTAATGGTTGTTCTTCGTGCTTGATGATATCTTGTGCAAAATCATATATAATCGTTTAGATCACGATCTATATTATACTAATGAATGAGATTCTCTATAGAAAATTACTTGAGTAATTATGGTTGTACCCACATTACCATTGGCTCTAGTCATGCCAAAAACCACGCCCATAGTTATATAAAATTGATGATTTAGAAGTTAACCACGCCCATGGTTTTAGACCCATGCAAGTTGCATTGGGAAATTTTTTGTTTTATAATTTTAAGATATTATGATATTTCCCCTAAAATTATGGTGAAAATATATAATCCGTGAATCTATGAAAGTGATGCTTTAAAAGTTAAGAATAAAAAATAAAAACGTATATAAGTATGAAAATGTAAATTTTAATTTGATTTTTATCTATAAATAAGGACACCCATCTACATGGTTTCAAAAGCATGAGTGATCATCTATATAAAATCCATGGTTGAATGATTAATTTTACTACTTTAAAGAAAAAATGAACTTACTTCATTTTCTAATGTACACGGTCTTGAATGCACACATTTCATAATCAATAATATACCTAACAAATGCATTTTATACAGATCTTATATGATATCTTAACATATATGGAGTATTAAGATAAAATTATATTAAAAATTTTAAATTCAGACCTTGAAACAAAAGAAGTGAATGTATTTATACAGAAGAAAGAAATATTTTTACATTGAGTATCAATGTCATCATTGACTATTGTTAACGCTTTCAAACTTTGAGAACTCCACGAAAATAAATCTATCTAAAATTTAAAACTAATAACTTGTGATTGAAAATGATCTTGTATTGAGAATAATTAAATTGGGTTATAACTCATGAGTGTACGTCTATGACTTATGAGTTATTTATAATAAATATTACTATAGTTATGACTTTCCTATGATTGACATTAAGATAAAATACATACATTGAGTTTGTGTGTTATTCTGTTTTCTCTGCAAATTGCCTCTGGAAATAAAGTTACTTGAGTTATGACTACACCTACATTACCTCTTGTTTGGATCATGCCACAAAGGACAGTAATATATAAAAATAATGATATATATAGAAGCTAAGAATATAAAAGCTAAATCCGTATAAATTTGAGAAATAAAACTTAAAACTGTTATTTATAAATAAAGAACGCACAAGTATATAATGTTCCTAAAAATGGGTGGTTGTGTATAGGAAATTAATGGATAAATGATTATTTACTTATTTAAAGCTTATTTAGAGAAAAAGTGACTTGCTCCATCCAATGTTATTCTCTTTATTTTCTCGAGATCCTGAATGCATACATTGATCATTAGTTTCTTTTTTATAATTATACCTAACAAATGGATTCAAGCAAACCGTACATATATCAAATATTTCGAATTTTGACCTTGGACAAAAGAAGTGAATGTAACCTTGGAGAAGGAATAAAGATTTTTTTACATGTAACTATCCATGTGGCATTGCTGATCGTGAGTGCTAGAAAATTTTGAGAACTCCATTTGGAAATTCTTGATGATTCTAAAACTATTTGCTTGTGATTTAAAAGTTTATAATATAGTATTAAGAATATAATTTAAAATTGGTATAAAACTCGTACGTTGCACGCTTATGACTTATAATTATATTTTTTAAACAAAAAATAATTCACTCATTTATGTCAATTGAATCTTTTCCATTATTGGGAACAATTGACATATTATTCCCTTCGTTGCTTTTCTTGACATTATTCACAATTTGAGAGAATTTTCTATATGCTTCTCAATATATAAGAAAAAATATAGTCATGTAGGATCTTATTTGACTCTTCTCAATGAGTACTCTATTAAAATTCAATTGTTATAATTTTTAATTAGTACGCACATAAAATAAAGGAATAAAAAAATATTTAACGTTAAAGAAGTGTAGTGGAAAACACGCACATAAAATAAAGGAATAAAAAAATATAAATAATACTTTACATAATTTTTAAAAATTACCTTAAATTCGCTCAAAACCATGATATACTTAATGCTAACATTAATTATGTATTAAAAACTTTATTTAGAATATGATGCCATAGTAACCTATATTTACTTTTAAAAAGTACACAATGACATTGAAACAAAATCTGAAACAATTATGAAACATGCGTATGATTATGAATTTCAACTATTTTCGAATTATTATGGTTTGGCAATTAAAAAAAATAAAATATTATAATAAAAACTAACCATAATAATAAGGATTATGATCGTCTACTTTTAGTAACTCCCACTGCGAATTGTTTTTAAATATTCCAAACTAAAATTGATTTTTTGACCTAAAGAAACCTATTTAACCGGTCAATGAATTATATGACACTTAATTCATTTTTTAAAATGATTTTATCCTTTTATTTTTAGTGAATCTCCTTTTCCACTTGCTAAGTTTTGACTCACCATCTGCTTGGTTCGCACTTACCCCCTCCCCTGCTCCGATTCTCTAATCTGTTCTCTCTCTCACTCTCTCTCATTGGTATCTTACTGTCCAAGTGCTAGATTCTCCCTCTTCTTCCCAGTATTCTAAAGCTTTTTTACTATGAATATTCCTTCTTAAATTGTATTTGGCTCATCTCTGATCAATTATAAGACATCTTGACATTATGACTAAGAAATACCAAAATCAGTTATAGTAGTAGCAAAATAAAAAATTGGTGGACTGGTGCTTGGTGGTAGCTAGTCAAACCAGGTTGTGATCAAAAGTAAAGAATCTAATTCGGTTAATCTTTGAAAAGGGGATTAGCCGCTTAGGTGAAGGGCATAGACTTGTCAAACTTGATGTCAGAGACTTTCTATTATTTTCTCTCTTTTTTTTTTTAGTTTATATTTCTTTAAATTGTAGCTCCATATATTCTCTAGAATTTTTTCTGACTTATAGTATAATTTATTATTAGCTAATATGCTATGTCTCAATCATCATATACATTACAACATAATTTCGACTAACATAAAATCCTAGGTACTAAAGGCAAGATTTCATGTACAATCATATAATTAAGATTGCTACTTTGTGAGATTTAGTTTATAATTATATAAGTAGAAAGCCATATTTTTTTCTAATGCCTAACGTGGATTAAGGCTAATTTATTGTCAATTTTGCTCATGATGTTAAAATATTATTATACATTATTTATGAAAATATGATAAATATCTTAACATATCTTATGGAATGTACCCATTTAATTATACTCGGTTGTTTATACGTTATTCTATCATGACTTCAAAATTATTATTATGAGTTCATTAATGTTAGCCAAATAATCTCCTTATTTCTCTCCTAATTTATCTAGGGTTTTTGCCAATCTCTATTATTATACAAAGTATATAGAATATCGAAAAGTATTTATAATTAAGGGACGTAATGTAAAATCTTAAATGTATATGAATTTTTTTGAAAAGTATTTTAATGAATTTTGTATTTTAAAAATCTTAAAATTATCGAAACGTGTTTATATGAAATAGTTATATCGTAGATAAAATAATACTGATATTAAGTCGTAATTTTTTTTGTTAAAAAAAATGTTAAAATAAGAAAACCACGACTTAATAGTTTTAACCCATACGACTTAATATTAGTAACACTAATTGGCATATACTTAACACTTACCACTTACCATCACATGAAATTTGAATTTTTTTGACCCACACAACTTAATATTAATAAAATAAAATTTACATTCATGCAAAAGCAAGCTAGTCAGTCATGTAAGATGATAAATTTGTCTGTACTAACACTTGCGATTTCATGTACAACAACAACCTATCTACACTTGCGATTTGTACTTTGAGACGCAAGCCATAGATATGAGTGCAATGCTTCCTTGTAAATGTTAACATTATCATTTGGCAATTGAAGTTCAACCACACTCACTCTCTCCCTCTCATACTTTGCTAAACCATAATACTATGCTAAACCACCTCACTTTCCTCTTCAACATCTCTAGAACTTTCTAATCTAACCCAAACTTCCAATAATCCAAAATCTCTCTATTTCATTTTTATTTATCCTGTTGGAAAAATCATGGAGATCTCTAGAAAGAAATCAAGATATTTATTGTAATAATGGTGAAATTTTTTTGAAGACATCAATTACTGGAGACGTACGTGATGCTTTTGATTGAAGATGGTAATTGCAAATTCATCATTGCCTTGAGAATACCTATTGCTCCAATAATGAAGGATTTTTTTTATTTCTCTCATCTTTATGATAATAACCTGCCTTCTCCCATCATAGAACATGCACCATTTTTTTTCCAGATATAGAAACTCTTACTTATATATGTTGGGTGATTGTTTTTAAAATTCTTATTGCATGCTTCTTCTTTTTTTAATTTCTTAATGATATACTCCAAGGACTGATTATAACAAATAAAAAGAAGCTACAAAAAGAAGTTGTTGCTTCTTTGATAGCCGAAAATCAAGGGATAAATATTCAAGTTATGGAAAGTTTTTAATGGATTTGATATAATTCCTCTAATCAGGGGATAAAAAGGAAGAATTTTTATACAGTTGATTTGCTGCTCTAATTGATTTGCAAGGAAGAATGCAAGAGAGTTATATGTGGCATTGAATTTACACACTTACACGTGGCATGTAGATCTATTATCTAACCATTTTATCGTGCAATGTGAGGCTTTAGTTTACTGGTGAATGCCACGTGGACAATTTTTTCTTCTTTTATTAGTATATATGATATTAATCTTTAAATCTTGAGTGCATTTTGGGCGTAACAAGTAACACCATAACTTATTGTGTAACATCTCACATGTGAAAACTAAAATACGTGTTTCATGTCATTCGAAACACTTGCGTGTCATTATTGATTGGAGTATTTCATATCATTTTGAGCTGTTGCATGTCAATTTTAAATTTTGTTTCATGTCCTTTACCAAACACTTTCATGTCATTATTGATATGCTTCGTCTCATTATGATAGACTTCAATGTCATTCTTCAGAAAACTTGTGTCATTTTCCGTATTTCATTATTATTCGTCAACTCTATAATTTATCATTATTGCAAAGACTGATATCATTTACAGGAAAAATGATATCATTTTTACTCACTTTTATGTTATTTTTCAATAAATTTATATCATTTCCCCTTATTTCATTATCAATTTTCAACTCTTTATACTTCCTCCGTTCCAAATTAAACGCAACAGTTTCTATTTTGGGAAGTTTCAAATTAAATGCAACAATTTCAAATTTTCTACTTTTGGTAAGTTTTTTAGGTGTGAATTTACTAGAATACCCTTACTAAAAACTTAAGCCATACTTAATTATTACCTAATGATCATCTAAACCTCCATCATCATCCCCTTAAGTTTCTCTCACCTCACTTCCACCACCTTAGGTTTCTCTCTCCTCACTCCCACCCAACACCACTTTCTCTCTCCTCACTCCCACCCACCACCACTTTCTCTCCCACCCAACACCACTTTCTCTCTCCTCACTCCCACCCACCACCACTTTCACTCCCACCCAACACCACTTTCTCTCTCCTCACTCCCACCCACCACCACTTTCACTCCCACCCAACAACACTTTCTCTCTCCTCACTCCCACCCACCACCACCGCCATCATCGCCATCACGTCCCCACCATTGCCATCACGCCCCACTCACGGCGTCCGTCCTATGTCCTTCGTTCCAACCGAAACCGCCGGCGCTCCATCTTCCTTCGTTCTCTCTCCTCGATTTCTCTCTCTTCTCGATCCGCATCACTTTCTCTCTCACTCTTCGTTCTCACGTCCTTCGTTCCATCCACCACCACTCTCTCTCTTCGTTCCAACCGAAAATCACCGGATTTGGTTGGATTTAGGTGGTGTTGGCGGTGGATTTCGGTGGTGTTGGTTGGGGGTTGGGGGTTGACGATGATGGGGTTTTTGGGACTTGATCTGTTGTTGACGGTGGTAGGAGTGGTGGTTTTCGGTTGGGGTTTTGTTGTGGTGGTTGATCTTTTTTTTTTTTGTGGGTGGATGTAAGGGCTGGTGGTTGGTGGTTGGCGGTGGCGGTGGCGGTGGCGGTGTGTGGTGGTTTTTTAGTGTGGGTCTTGGCGGTGGTAGTGGCGGTGTGTGGTTCTTGGCGGGATGGCGATGGTGGTGGTTTTTTTCGGGTGGATGTAAGGTTTGGTGGATGTAAAGGGTGGTTGGCGGTGGTGCGTCTTTGCGGTGGCGGTGTAAGTGGTGGTTCTGATTGTTGGTGATGGTTGCTGACGATTTTTTTTTTCTTTTTGGGCCCACTTTCTCTCTCCACTTAAAATTAATCACATACCCCTCCCTTTTTCTAATCACCCTCAAGAAATTTCAATTAGAGTCGTCCAAGTTTGGTGTTGCGTTTAATTTGGAACGGAGGAAGTATTTCTTATCATTACTACATAAACTAATACCTAGCTTTCATGAATCCACCCCTCCACATCTTCCCACCCTTCCACAGTTTCACCACCACACCACTACTATACACTTGCCGCCATCCGTCACACCTCCTCTATCTCTTCTTTTCCACCACCACCACACCGCACCAGCACACCACACTACACCACCACACCGCACCATACCACACCACAACCATATCGCAATCACACCACACCATCATACCTCACGACACACCACACCACACCACACTACACTACACCACCACACCTTATGACACACCAGCACTAGCAAGCATCAACGCGGACGTCTCTGACGCTGCCGACACCAACATTGTATTTTCTCTCTCTCTCCCTACTCTTCGCACCACCCCTAGTCTCACCATCTCCATTTTTGTTGATTTCGAGTTTGTGATTGCGATCAACACCGATAATTCAGCTTCAATAGATGCATCTAAAGCAGATCGGACTAAATTGTAGAGCCTGCATATCAAATTGGAAACGTTCGTTGATCGAATCTAGCCAGTTAACCAATTAAATTGATTAAACTGATTAAATCGAGGATTGCTGCTTAAATTCGTCGTTGCTCGATCGTGGATTTTTCAGAGAGAAATTGGAAGATGGTGAGGATTTTCGAGGTGAGACTGGAGAGAGAGAATATGAAGGCAAGAAGAAGGATGAGAGAGTGTGAGAGATCAGATGAGAAAGATAAACCAGATGGGTGAGGTTAGGGACGAAGGAGTTTAGTTATTTTCTTTTTTTTTTATTCAAAAGCTTAGTTTTACTCCCTCCGTTTTTTTCCACATGTTCTGATTTGACATTTTATACTATTCACATATTTCACTTTGATCATCGTTTGTGATCTATACGTGAATAAAAATATAATCACGTGGGATCTTGTTAGCTTCGTCTTAATATATATATTTTTTTAATATGTACTTTTTATAATTTTTACAAATACAAAATTAGAGATATATGTCCTCAAAGTTTTGCATTGGCATGCATGAAAAGTGAAAGTGTAACATGTAAAAAAACGGAGGAAGTATTTAGGGCTTATTCTCTTTGGCATAACACAACTAAACTGAACTGCAACTGAACTGAACTGAACGAATTAAATTATAACTAATAGTAATGATAATAAATTAGAAACTGAACTAAATTGAACCGGTTGCATTGAATTGAATCGACCGGCCGAATTGAATCGGGCGAAATGAAAATAATTTGGTGGAACGGCCTTATTTTACTACTTTATAAGTTATGGTGTAACAGGTACACCCAAGACTTTATATTAAATCTTATCTAAAAAGTCACGGTACTCATGTGATACACATGTTACATCATATATTTTGTGGATTTTATTTTATTTAAATTGTTACCTACTACCATGCTGCACAGAAAACTTATATTCAAATTTTTGAATTCGTAATATGGTAAAGTAGGTCCTTCGAGGAGTACCAAGAGTTCTAATGGTTTATTTTAGCAATATTCCTGTCTATTAGTTTGGAGATTAGTAATGCAATCATTTTACTAGCTAGATGGAATTTCAATGAATTAAATGCACGAGAAAATAACCAGAAAGTTGTCCTTTCAATCCCAAGTGAAAGAGCTGCTATTTCCATCGCCTTTTGGTAGTTTAATTGCAAAATTTATTTATGTAGCTAGATCGAGTAAATGCAAGAGAAAATAAAATCTAAAATAATCAGGAAGTTCTCCTTTCAATTCCTAGTCAAAGAGCTCCTATTTTCATTATCTTTTGGTAGTTTGCTTGCAGAATTTCTTTATGTATTTTCGGAATATGAGCGTGTGATTTGCTAGAATTGATCCTATTGATAATACAAATAATGAGTTTGCCATCTTATAAGACCATACAACATGTTAATATAATATTTTCATATTGATGGAGTAATATAATATTATTTTATACTTGCTCCATTCCTGATAAACTAAACATTTATTGGGACACGTATTTCAAGGAGATAAGCTATAGTGTGGCTTTTTTTATCAAGGTAAGTATATTAAGAATTATTAGGAGACCCTCCGCATGTTGGGAACTCCTAAAGCATCATTGGATGATATTTAAAGCATAACTGTTGGAACTCAAGGTCACACTCAAGAAGGGGGGGTTGAATTGAGTGGCTAAAACTAATCGATTTTCGCAAAAACACTCTTATGGCACAGTGCCGTGCACTGTGTTATTCACTCGTAAATTCTCCGATTAATGTTTTTGCTTAAACGAAACTTAATCAAACACTAAAACAATTATATCAAATAATAAAACAATGAAATCAAATAATAAGACACAGGAATTTAACGTGGTTCAATCTCACCTCTGAGATCTACGTCCACACAAACTACTCTTTTATTATTTGAATCGTAAAATACCAAACTCTTGATACAATTCGATTCCCCCACTACTAACCCTAATAGTGTTCCCCAACACTTAACTCTAAGTGTTGTCACTCTCTATAATAATGAAATTACAGAAAAAAAAAGATCCTCAAAACGTGCTTCTTATTCAAGCAAATAGAGGACAATTACAAACGTTGTTTTAGTTTCCTAATCTGACTAGAACTCTGTGCTATACTCTGTGCCTTAGGAAACTGTACCTGACTAGAACTCTGTGCTATACTCTGTGCCTTAGGAAACTGTTTTCAGCTCTTAATATCTCCGATTTTTTCTCTCTGAAAACGTGAGTTATAAAACTGAGTTGCAATCCCTTATATATCTTGGTGAACTGAATAAAAATCCTTCTCCAAGATATATTATCTTTTGAACAATTTTTATTCCTAAAATAAAGGGATAAAATTCTTTTCCTATTCAAAAACCAATTTTATCTTTTATAAAAAACTGATTTTCCTTTTCCTAATAGGATAAGGATTTCTCCATATCTTAGATTAACTAGATCAACTCTTAAATCAGTTTTTTTATTAAACAAACTTTATCATATTGAAAAATCAGTTTTTCTCCTTCTTATCAAAATTCTTTAAAAACGTTTTATGATTTTTTCCGAAAAAAACTTTTATCTTTTATATACAAAACATTTTATCAAAATCAGTTTTTATAAAATCCTTTTTTATTTTAAAACTAAACTTCCTTTTTATATAGATATATAAAATTAACATAATTATTGATTTCCTTAACTCTAAGAAAATAATAATTATCCTAATTTTATATTTCTATACTTGGCACATAATATATCATCTAGTTCTAGCATATTACATTTTGCATATAGTAACTAAACTTGGAATTCAATATAAACTTGGACTTCAATCTTGATTCTTCATTTCTTCAAAGTCTTCATTTATTTATTCCTTTCTCAACCATCTGTCACCAACTTTCATACTATAACATATTATATTATTTTTCATCATCAAAACTTAACATGCACATGCACAACAATAACTATTACAAATTTCTACATGAAAATAAGAATAAACTAAGTATCCTACATAATTTAAAAAAAAAAATAAGTGTCCTACATTTGCTGTCGAATCCGCAACTTTATTTGCTTCTCTGCAGACATGTCTTATGCTCCAACTGTTAAACGAATTGAGAAGTGTTTTGATATCTTGGATAATGTGTGCAATTTGCTAAGGCAGGGACGAGTGACCTTTAACAGCATTAACCACTAGTAGGTTGTCGCCCTCTAATTGAAGATTTTGGGCTTTCTCTTGAATGGCTAGAAGGATACCTTGATGAATAGTCGTGGCTTCTGCAATAACTTTGGTGTTGCCCAAATTGTGGGTAGAAGCTTTGCGTAGCTTGCCTAGATGATCACAGATGATGACGTTAGCTGCAGCTGAGGAGGCACGAACCGAAGCGTCAAAGTTGAGTTTGTGTGAATAGATGGGAGGGGGCTCCAGGCTACGAGCATGGAGGAGTTTGTGAATTGAGGAGTGGAGGTGTTGGAGGTGAGATGGAAAGAGTTACCTGTTACGTGGCAAAGATTGATGGCCTTACGGAGGTTCCATTCTGAATTATAGAACTTAGCTTTATAAAGTATCTGAAAGTAGCCATTGGAAAATCGTTAACAGAATTATTTTTATTTTTGTTATCAATAGCCTGAGAGTAACTTAAGCTTTTATTATGAATAATCCTATGACCAAAAATGAAATTGGTCATCTTATGACCATTTTTGGGTCTAGAGTGGGATGAATATATTATTTCTTAGTCAAATCTCTCGACAACTTCATATTTCAACAAAAGAAAAAACAAATTATAATAAATCTTCTCTACCACCGAGACTGTCATTCGATGATAGAGATTTTAACCTCGATGCTACTTGAAATAAAGACTATGAATGATACATTGATATAGAACGAATAATGATTTTATTTATTGGTGAATGTAAAACAAAGTAAACTTTTTACACTCAAAATAAAGCGACAGATGTGACATAACCAAATTAAAAAAGTTACACCTACATACGATCTCATATATTTATTGAGCACGCTAATAAATCAATTGATGTGGAACAAAAGTATAACTTGAAAGAGGATCTTAAGCGGTGCCAAATGCCCTCTTCATTCTCATTACCTCCTCATTACTTAGAAGAGTAATTTGTTGAGCTATATCAGCAGGTAAGTTACCAGCAAATAAAGAATTCATAGAGAACTGAATTGCTGGGTTTGCGCCATTCAAACTAACAAATGCGGTGGCTGGGGTTGCACCAACATTAACTTGGAAATGCAGCATGGCTTGTGGAAAAATCATAACATCTCCAACTTCAAGTCTTCTGTAGTATGCAGTGTTGTTAGTATCGATAAATCCTGCAATTATTGACCCTCTCGCTACAAGAATAACTTCTGATGTTCGGTGTGAGTGTACTGGTATAACTCCACCGACACCAAAGTCTAACCTTGCCATCGAAATACCTAAGCCATTCAAAGCTGGAAATGCATCCACAAACGCTAGAGTTACGTTATTTCCAGGTACGTTTGTGATCGTTCGGTCACCACGAAAACCAGTGTAAACAAAATCATCTGTGGTAAGAGTAGCAGGATCCCTGCAAGCATATCCTTCTGGTCCTCTTGGAAGACTAGGGTCAGCTACACAAAAGTCAACTTCTATAGCATAAGAGAGAGACACCAAGAACGAAATAGTGAAGAAAACTACAAGGTTATTCATTTTGGAATAAACTGAATTGTAAGGGCTAGATTTGCTAAGGGAATTTTTTTTTTTTTTTTGATGGGAAGTTTTTTATTATTGGATCAGTGTTTTTTTTTTTGCATCTGGTAGCCAAGAGAGGCACCCTATATATAGAATACTCATCCTACCTTAACCAAAGGGGAATATTTGACATCTTCATGTTCAAAGTTCAAGCTAGATGTCAATCATATGACACGTACGATAACTCTTCTAGATATTAAAATATAATTTATGTATTCAATGGCTTCTGTTATGAAGAATAGTATTCTGGAACCGAAAATACTAAATGTCAATTAAATACGGTCTGCAAAACACGGAGCTTAAGTAATAGAAATGACATATTACATTTTACCTATATAGAGAATTCATAGATGGTGGGTGATTATCAAAACTCCTGCATTGTTTGAAGATGTCATGTGTTCTCCTTAGTGTTTTTATTAATTAACGGACTTGGTCTTCGTTATATCTTCTTATTTCTTGTCCTTTTCTCTAGGTTGTTAATGGTTTTTTTTTACATAATTAGAACAACTCCAATGGTGAGCTACAACACCTTGTAGCTTGACTTGCCACATCAACTTTTTAAGCAATATTGCTTTCTAGCTACAAAGTCTTCCAATGGTAAGCTACAATACATTGTTGCTTGAATGGTCCCACATCTCAATCAATATTTTCAACTTTAATTTTTTATTTAATTATAATTAGGTAGGAAACAAAAAATAATTGTGCCTTTATTGTTGATGGAGATGCACTCACCAATCATATGGAGTGTGAGCATCACCTTCCCTTTTTCCCTATTTCAAGCCATATTGCCTTTTTGAAGTCAAGCAAGTAGCTTGGTGGAGCGGAGTGTTGCTTTCTCAGCGGTATCAATTATCTTGCTTCCAATTGGTTGAAACGAACTCACTACTTTCAAATATTGCAAGCAGGTCCAAAATTACAACCATTTAGTTTCTTGGATCGTGATAGGGGGTGATGGCTCGTGCTTTTCTTTTGATAGAATACATAGAAATTCTTGCTGTTGTATTTAATTGCTCAACAAACTCATGTAGTACTTGTAATTTGTAAACTGTAATTTCTTTTGGGTGCACTTAACACTCTTGTAACTCTTCTCTTAGGCTCTGTTCTGTTCAACTTATTTTAACTCATTTCGGAAAAAATAAGATAAGATAAGATCAGATCAGATCATATCAGATAAGATCAGATCATATCAGATAAGATCATATCATATCAGATAAGATAAGATAAGATCAGATAAGATAAGATGTTAGACACACACAATAAACTATCTTATAAGATAAGATAAAATAAAATAAGATAGGATAAGATTAGATAAGATAAGATAAGATAAGATAAGAAAAAATAAGATAAGATAAGATACGATAAGATAAGATCAGATAAGATAAGATATAACAAAATAAGTTGAATCAAACGGATCTTTAATATAGCATATTTTAGCCAAATCCTTTGTGCTTATCATATTCATGGTAGCGATGATGATGAATTATGTCTAACTAGTTATAAAACTCATGTGATACACACGTTAGATCATATTTTAAATCTTGAGTGCATTTTGGGTTTAACATGTTACACCATAACTTATGGTCCGTTCTGTTCAACTTATTTTGTCTTATCTTATCTTATCTTATAAGATAGTTTATTGTGTGTGTCTAACATCATATTTATCTGATCTGATCTGATCTTATCTTATCTTATCTTATCTGATCTGATCTTATCTGATCTTATCTGATCTTATCTTATCTTATAAAATCTTATATAAGTTAAAATAAGTTGAACAGAACGGACCCTTATTGTATAACATGGGACATGTGAAAAATAATATACTTACATACATGTTTCATGTCATTATAAAACACTTTCATATCATTATTGGAGTACGTCATATCATTTTGGAGTTGTTTCATGTTAATTTTAAATTTAGTTTCATGTCATTATTGATATGCTTCATTTCATTATTATAGACTTATATGTCGTTTTTCAACAAATTTGTATCATTTTCCTTATTTCATTATTATTTTTCAACTATATACCTAATCATTATTGCAAAAACTGATTTATAGGAAAAATGATATCATTATTACTCACTTTATGTCCTTTTTCAATAAATTTGTATCATTTTCCCGCATTTCATTATCAATTTTCAACTCTTTATATTTCTTATCATTATTACATAAACTGATATCATTAAGAGTCACTTTTATATCATTTTTCAATAAATTTGTATCAATTTCCCTTAATTCGCTATCAATTTTCAATTCATTCTATTTCTTATCATTATTACATAAACTAATATCACTAAGAGAAATGATATCATTATTACTCACTTTTATGTCAATTTTCAACAACCTTGTATCATTATTATCTCTTTCTCTCTCCACCCCCTCAAAACCTGACTTTCATGAATCCAACCATCCACCTCCTCCCACCCTTCCACAGTTCCACCAGCACCACCATACCATTGTACACCTACCGGCTGCCGCTATCCGTTAAACCTTTTCAATTTTTTCTTTTCCACCACCCCCGCACTGCACCGGCACACTACACTACATCACCACACCGCACCATACCACACCACCAGTCCACCACCATATCGCAATCACACCACACCACACCACCACACCATACCTCACGACACACCAGCGTCACACCAAAACACACGACACCACACCACCACACCTTACGATGCACCAACACCAGCAAGCATCAACGCGGATGTCTATGACGCTACCGACACCAATATAGTTTTTTCTCTCTCCCTACTCTTCGCACCGCCCCTAGTCTGACCATCTCCATTTTTGCTAATTTCGAGGTTGTGATTGCGATCTATCAACGCCGATAATCCAGCTTCAAGCCTTCAATGGATGAATCTAAACCACATCTAAGTAGACATATCAAATTCGAAACGCGCTCTTTGATCGAATCTAATCAGTTGACCAATTAAATTGATTAAACTGATTAAATCGAGGATTGCTACTTAAATTCGTTGTTGCTCGATCGTGGATTTTTCGATTGTAATTGGAAGATGGTGGGATTTTGGAGGTGGAGAGAGGAAAGAAGAAGGCGAGAAGAAGGGTGATAGATCAGATGAGAAAGAGAAACCTGATGGGTGAGGTTAGGGACGAAGGAGTTTAGTTATTTTCTTTTTTTCGGATTCAAAAGTTCAGTTTATTTACTTTGTTACACCATAAGGTATGGTGGAATAGTTACACCCCAGACTTTATGTTAAATTTTATCTAAAAAGTCACGGTACTCTTGTGATACACATGTTACATCATATATTTTATGGTTTTTACTTTATTTAATAAAACCGTTGAGTGTAGCTCTATATCTCGTCCATCACTGACTACCATGATGCATTGAAAAGTTTATTGAAACCTTTGAATTCGGAATAAGGTAAAGTAGGTCCTTGGAGGAGTACTAAGAGTTGTAACCACTTTTTTAGCAATATAATATTCCTATCTATTAGTTTGGAGATTTGTAATGCAATCATTTTGCTAGCTAGATGAAATTTCAATGAATTAAATGCACGAGAAACAACCAGAAAGTTCTCCTTTCAATCCCAAGTGAAGGAGCTCCTATTTCCATTACCTTTTGGTAGATTGATTGCAAAATTTCTTTATGTAGCTAGATGGAATTTTAATGAATTAAATGCACGAGAAAATGAAATATAAAATAACCAGGAAATTCTCCTTTCAATTCCAAGTGAAAGAGCTCCTATTTCCATGGCCTTTTGGTAGTTTGATTGCAGAATTTCTTTATGTCTTTTCGAAATATGAGCTTGTGACTTGTTAGAATTGATCCTATTGATAATTTAAATAATGAGTTTGTCATCTTATTCTAATAGAGATTTTTATATCTTGTTGGGCATTTACTTTGGTATCTGAGATACGGATTAGCTAATCAAGAAATATTTGGACTACGATTTATATCTAACATTGAGGCCTTGAGATCGAACTTAAAACATTTTGCTTTTCAAAAAAGATCAGAAGTTATATATATAACTCAAAAAAATATTTAACGAAGTTATACCAAGTTGTATATTTTACATAGTGCTTTTTCTTGGAAGTCACAAACATAGTATGACACAAATGACTTAAGACTTGACTAAAAAGCTTTGAGCCATCCTTAGCTAACAATATAATTGAATAATATCATTAACTGTATGTTCCAACAAGGTAAATAATAATAAAAGGATCCATGAAAATGATCAAACATACCAAGTAAGACCATACAGCATGTTAATATAATATTTCCATATTGATTGAGTAATATTATTTTATACTCGCTCCATTCCAGATAATCTAAACACTTGTTGTGACACGTATTTCTAAGAGATAAGTTATAGTGTGGTTTTTTTATAAAGGTAAGTAGAAGAAGAATTAGGAGACCCTCCGCATGTTGGGAACTCATAAAGCATCATTTACAATGATGATATTCAAGGCAGAATTATTACAAATTTCTATATGAAAACAAGAATCAACCAATTAAGTGCCCTACATTAATTTGCTATCATGTATGCGGCTTTGTTTGCTTTCTCGTAGACGTGTCGATGCTCCAACTGTTAGGACGAATTGAGAAGTGTTTTGATATCTTGGATAATGTGTGCAATTTGCCAAGGCGGGGGACCAAAGAACCTTTAACGACATTAACCACTAGTAGGTTGTCGCCCTCTAATTGAAGATTTTAGACTTTCTCTTGAATGGTTATGAGGATACCTTGATGAAGAGTCGTGGCTTCTACAATGAAAACTTGGGTGTTACCCAGGTTGTAGGTAGAAGCTTTGTGTAGCTTGCCTAGATGATCATATACGATGACTCCAGCTGCAGCTGAGGAGGTCGAGGCATGAACCGAACCGTCAAAGTTGAGTTTGTGTGAATGGATGGGAGGGGGTTCCCAGGCTATGAGCATGGAGGAGTTTGTGACTTGAGCAGTGGAGGTAAGATGGAAAGGAGAACCTGTTACGTGGCAGAAATTGATGGCATTACAGAGGTCTCATTCTGAATTATAGAACTTGGCTTTATAAAGTATGCGAAAGTAGCCACTGAAAAATTATTTTTAATTGTATAAATAACTTACGACCACTTTATGGAAAACTTTTATTTTTGATAATCCCATGACCAAAAATGAAGTACATCTTCTGGACATTTTTGGGTCTAGAGTGCATGGGATGAATATAATATTTTTTTTCAAATCTCTTGAGTAGACCTGCCAAGTCATGCATAGCAATGCTCGGGTAATCTTTTTTTTTTCCTCACCCTATACAAACACACTCCTCTAACAACTCTAGAGTCAAGACAATAGAAACTTAGGCAGCCAATTATGTCGACAACTCCATATTTGAACAAAAGAAAAAATAAATTATTATAAATCTTCTCTACCACCCCGACTTTGTCTACCATTCGATGATAGAGATTTTAATTAACCTCGATGCTAATTGAAATAAATACTATGCATGATACACTGCTATAGAACGAATAATGATTTTATTTATTGGTGAATGTCCAACAAAGTAAACTTTTTACACTCAAAATAAAGCGACAGATGTGACATAACCAAATTAAAACAAGCACACCTACATACGATATCGTATATTTATTCAGCATGCTAATAAATCAATTGTGGAATAAAAGTATAACTTAAAGAGCATCTTAAGCGGTGCCAAATGCTCTCTTCATTCTCATTACCTCCTCATTACTTAGAAGAGTAATTTGTTGAGCTATATCAGCAGGTAAGTTACCAGCAAATAAGGAATTCATAGAGAACTGAATTGCTGGGTTTGCGCCATTCAAACTAACAAATGCGGTGGCCGGGGTTGTACCAACATTAACTTGGAAATGCAGCATAGCTTGTGGAAAAATCATAACATCTCCAACTTCAAGTCTTCTATAGTACGCAGTGTTGTTTGTGTCGATGAATCCTGCAATTATTGACCCTCTTGCTACAAGAATAACTTCGACGTTCGGTGTGAATGTCTTGGTATAACCCCACCGACACCAAAGTCTAACCTTGCCATAGAAATACCCGAAGCCATTCAAAGTGGAAATGCATCCACAAAGGCTAGAGTTACATTATTTCCAGGTACGTTTGTGATCGTTCGGTCACCACGAAAACCGGTGTAAACAAAATCATCTGTGGTAAGAGTAGCGGGGATCCCTACAAGCATACCCTTCGGTCCCTTGGGAGACTAGGATCAGCTACACAAAAGTCAACTTCTATAGCATGAGAGAGAGACACCAAGAGCGAAAAAGTGAAGAAAACTACAAGGTTATTCATTTTGGAATTAACTGAATTATAAGGGCTAGAATTGCTAAGGGGATTTTTATTATTGGATCAGTGTTTTTCGTGCATTTGGTAGCCAAGAGAGGCTCCCTATATATAGAATACTTATCCTACCTTAACCAAAGGGGAATATTTGACATCTTCATGTTCAAAGTTCAAGCTAGAAGTCAATCATATGACACGTACAATAACTCTTCTAGATATTAAAATATAATTTATGTATTCAATGGCTTCTGTTATGAAGAATAGTATTCTCCGAAAATACTAAATGTCAATTACATACGTCTGCAAAACACGGAGCTTAAGTAATAGAAATGACATATTACATTTTAGCTATACAGAGAATTCATAGATGGTGGGTGATTATCAAAACTCCTGCATTGTTTGAAGATGTCATGTGTTCTCTTTAGTGTTTTTATTAATTAACGGAGTTTGTCGTCGTTATATCTTCCTATTTCTTGTCCTTTTCTCTATGTTGTTAATGGTAATTTTACGTAATTAGTTTAGTTTCTTGTATCGTGATAGGGGGTGATGGCTCGTGCTTTTCTTTTGATCGAATACATAGAAATTCTTGCTGTTGTATTTAATTGCTCAACAAACTCATGTAGTACTTGTAATTTGTAAACTGTAATTTCTTTTGGGTGCACTTAACACTCTTGTAACTCTTGCTCTTAATATCGCATATTTTAGCCAGATCCTTTGTGCTTATCAAATTCATAGTAGTGATGATGATGAATTCTGTCTAACTAGTTATAAAACTTATGTGATACACATCATATATTTTGTGGTAATTATATTTCTATGTTAATCATTAAATCTTGAGTGCGTGCGGGTGTAACATGTTACACCATAACTTATTGTGTACATCGGACATGTGAGAAATAATATACTTATATACAAGTTTCATGTCATTATTGGAGTATTTCATATCATTTTGGGACATTTTTACGTATCGATTTTAAATTTAGTTTCATGTCATTTACAAAACACTTTCATGTCATTATTGATATGCTTCATTTCATTATTATAGACTTATATGTCATTTTTCAACAAATTTGTATCATTTTCTTTATTTCATTATTATTTTTCAACTATATACCTTATTACTAGAGCTGATCAACTCCAGCCCGGTCCGGCCCGATTTTTGGGCGGGCTTGGGCAGTTTTTTTTGGCCCGCGGGCGGCCCGGCCCGGTTTTTTTTTTTTGGCGGGCTTTGGACAAGCCAGAAAAGACGTTTTAGTCTAATTTTTTGGCCCAGCCCGTTTTGGCCCGAAAAAAGCCCGCTCGGCCCGGCCTGAAATAACGGGCTATGGGCACAATTTTTGGCCCGGATTTGGGCCCGGCCCGGTCAATGGGCAAATTTTTTTTGGCTCGGCCCGGCCTGAACCCGGCCCGGCCCATGATCACCTCTACTTATTACTATGCAAAAATTGATATCATTTATAGGAAAAATGATATCATTATTACTCACTTTTATGTCCTTTTTCAATAAACTTGTATCATCTTTCAGTATTTCATTATTAATTTCCAACTCTTTATATTTCTTATCATTATTACATAAACTAATATCACTAAGAGAAATGATATCATTATTACTCACTTTTATGTCAATTTTCAACAACCTTATATCATTATTATCTCTTTCTCTCTCCTCCCCTCAAAACCTGACTTTCATGAATCCAACCATCCACCTCCTCCCACCCCTCCACAGTTCCACCAGCACCACCATACCATTGTTATTGTACACCTGTCGCTAGGGGCGTGCACCGGTCTAGGGCCCGGACCGGGAACCATTGGACCGGTGGACCAGGGATCTAGATTTTTTTGCACAGGGACCGAATTTCTCTTGTGCAGTGGGTTTTGACTGTTAATTTGAAATCTATATTTTAAAAAAAAAAAAGAAATTTTTTTTATTTAAAGATATTTATAAATTAGATACAGTAAAATTTAATAATTTTAATAACAATAATCCTAAAGGTAATAAATAGTAGGTTTTTAACTTTCTAATTTAAACTTTTTTAACATATAAACTTTCTTTTTTACTAAAATAACAGAAATTCTGGTCCACCGGTCCGAAAACTCATAATCGGGATTTTTTATGGACCGAGGACCGGAATCTCCGATTCGATCCAAGTCCTTCAGTCGGGTCCGGTCCAGTTCGGTCCCGACCTCGGTCTTTGCACAACCGTACCTGCCGCCATCCGTCAAACCTCCTCTATCTCTTCTTTTCCACCACCACCACACCGCACCATACCACACCACCACCATATCGCAATCACACCACACCACCATACCTCACGACACACCAGCACCACACCCAAACACACGACACCACACCTTACGACGCACCAACACCAGCGAGCATCAATGCAGATGTCTCTGATGCTGCCGACACCAATATTGTATTTTCTCTCTTTCCCTACTCTTCGCACCGCCCCTAGTCTGACCATCTCCATTTTTGCTAATTTCAAGGTTGTGATTGAGATTTACGTCGACAATCCAGCTTCAAGTCTTCAATGGATGAATCTAACCCACATCTAACTAAATTGTGGAGCCTACATATCAAATTTGAAACGCTCTTTGATCGAATCTAATCAGTTGACCAATTAAATTGATTAAACTGATTAAATCGAGGATTGCTGCTTAAATTCGTCGTTGCTCGACCGTGGATTTTTCGAGAGAAATTGGAAGATGGTGGGATTTTCGAGGTGGAGAGAGGGAAGATAAAGGTGAGAAGAAGGATGAGAGAGAGTGCTAATGGTACGTGTCGTTATGCGTACAAATTAAAACCTACTATAATCCCTCAAAAACATAAGCAAGTAGCAAAGGGTAAGAAAGGATCATTCCCACGAGGAGATAAAAACCTTATTAACTCAAAGTTTAACTAATTCTTTTTACTTATAAATTGTTAGACAATATCTACTAATATATACATATTCACATTGTTTTGGGGAGGGTTTATAAGATGATACTGAAAATCTAATTGATTAATAACTGAGAATTAAACTAACCTAGTATTTACAAGTGATGACAAGCAACCCATCTTTAAGCTTGTAATTTTTTAGAGAGTTATAAACTTCTAACCATGATTATACTTTTGATTTCATAAATTCAAGATTGATTAGATAGATTAATTGCAGGAATTCAAGTAACCAAATTCCCCTATACTTCCTTACTTTTAATCAACATTGAACTAAGCCGAACATCGATTCTAAACTAATCTAATCACCACAAGCATTTCGCAACTTGCAATGATTAAACTAGAAGCATTACAGAACTAGAAATACATCATTAATCTCTAGCCAAAATTTAAACATATAATGTCTTTATGTCTAAATAACTAGTCCAAAGTTATATTCTAATTCAAACTTAAAAACATCTTTACATGCCTAAATTAAACTAGTTGCTACTTCTTGTTATATAATTTAGACTAAGTTGAACCATATAACTAGCAAAGATTTCAACTTTATACATAATAAGATAACAAATTAGGCGTAACATTGAAATCTGAAAATTGCACACAAACATAACTTGAGTATCTAACAACAACAATCTTGAATTCCAATTAAAGTTCAACAATAAATCAACTCAAAATAATTATGAGAATCAAAAGTAGAATCGGGAGATATCAAAACCAATTTGGAAGTACAAGAGAAACAGAGAAGAACTTATGTAATTCGCCCTTGAATTTCGGATTTCGCACTTACGTTCAAGTTTGAATTTCACCCTCCTCGGTTGTGTGCTAAGACTCCACCCAAAGGTTGTCTTCTCGTCCAACTCGTGCACCCCAAATGTGGCTTGATGCCTCACGCAAGTTCTCTAATTTATTCCAACTCGTGGAAATTGCTTGCATACCGATTTTCGGAGCCTCAGTTGGGTATGATGTGGTGCTGCGTGAATGGTGAAGGAAGAGAGAATGAGGCGTGCCGCTGCGTGCTCTGGTACTGTTCTTTTTGCTTCTTTTTTTCATTTTTTTTTTCCTTTTGTTGTTTTCTTCTTCTTTATTTTTACTTTTGTCTCTTTGTCTTTTTGTTACCTTATTGATTGATGCTGCACTAAGACTAATTGGCCTCGGTTGGATTTGAAAAAGGAAATTGGGCCTGGCCTCAATTTTAGTTTTCTTCTTGAACCAAACTGCCTCATTAGACAAAAGTAGGAAATTTTTTTACAAATACAATAAAAATAACGGTTTTTTCACCATATACCCCCTGACTAATTTTTTTTTGCACCGTATACCCTCGCAAGTTTCCAAATTCACCATATACCCCTCACGTTTCAAAAAATACATCAACATGCCCTTATGACTAACGGTGTTAGACTTCCGTTAGTCATTAGGCCCTAATCCTCCCCTAACCCTAATTAACTAACCTAAATCAAACCCTAATTCTAACCCTAACCCTAATCTAATACACTAACTTGGGCCCTAACCCTAATCACTAACTTGGGCCCTAACCCTAATCACTAACTTGGGCCCTAACCCTAACCACCCCTTACCCCACCGCACCACCACCCCCTCACCACCACCCCCGTCACCACCACCACCCGTCCCCTTCCCCTGCCGACCCCCTCCCCTTCCCCCGCCGACCCCCCCTCCTCTTCCCCGTCACCACCACCACCCCTCCCCTTAACCCGCCGACCCCCTCCCCCTCCCCTTCCCTCGTCACCACCACCACCCCTCCCCTTTCCCCCTGACCCCCCTCCCTCCCCCCTGGCGGGCGAACCTCCTCCCCTCCCCTTCCCAACCCGGATGCGCCACGGCAACCCGGGATGCGACTCACATATCTTTGCGCTAATCGAACCCACACAAGACCTGCTGTAATCGAATCCGGATGCTCTTGCTGCGCTAATCGAACCCACGCAGACCCCTGCCGCTAATCGAACCCAGTCTTTGCGTGAACCCGGATGCGCGAAAAACGAACCCCCCTTCATGAGTTTTTTTGTTCTTCTCCGGCGAAGTTTATAGGGGAGGGGAATTTGAGTTGGGAGATGCGAGGGGGTGGGGGGCTACGCGGGAGTGGGGAGGGGGGGCTTCGGGGTGGTGGGGGATGGGTGTGGGCTTCGGGGTGGTAGGGTAAGGGGGAATGGGTGGGTCGCTGGGGTAAGGGTGGGGAGTGGGTGGGGTAAGGGGTGGTTAGGGTTAGAGTATTAGATTAGGGATTAGGGTTAGGGTTTGGCATAGGTTTAGGGTGGTTAATTAGGGTTAGAAGGGGAATTAGGGGTTAATGACTAACGGCGTTAGCCTTCCGTTAGTCATAAGGGCATGTTGATGTATTTTTTAAAACGTGAGGGGTATATGGTGAATTTGGAAACTTGCGAGGGTATACGGTGCAAAAAAAAAATAGTCAGGGGTATATGGTGAAAAAACCATAAAAATAATAACAAGAGGTATTATATCTAAAATTAACAAAAGTATATAAAATGCATCAAATAAATATATAAAAGTCCTTATATTATTACAATAAGGGAACATAAATATATTATATTGCGCACTTATCAATTAGAGATTAGATGAGAAAGAGAAGCTAGATGGGTGAGGTTAGGGGCGAAGGAGTTTAGGCTATGTTCAGTTCACCTTATTTTTACTTATTTCAGATCAGATCAGATCAGACCAGACCATACCAGATCAGATCAGATTAGAAAAAATTAGTTCAGATCAGTTCAGATCATGCTTATATTTAAAAACTTATTATTATTGCTATTGTTATTGTTATTGTTGTTATTATTGTTATTGGTATTGGTATCATGATTATTATATAAATATTATTATTATTATTAGTATTACTTTATACGATTACTATTACTATTAATACTACTATTTACTAGTACATTTGTTCAAAAAGATTATTATTATTGTCGTTGTTGTACGTATTAATTATTAATATTGGTAATTACTATTAATGTCGTCGTTATTGTCATCATTATTTCAAGTTATTTGTGTTCAAGAAGAAGGATGTTCTTTTGGCATTTGTAAGTGTTCTTTGTTATATTTGTTCTAATTAACAATTTTTATATGCGATGTTCTTTTTGATGTTGTACATGTAAAGAACATGACAATAGTATATAATGTTTATTTTTTTAACAATTTTGGCAGTATAATATAAAGTATATGTTACTAGTTTATATAAAACATGAGTAGTATGGGATAACTAATGGTGTTGACATCACCTTCAAATTCCCCCACAAGGGATTTCAACTTATCTTTAACAACAACTATATAGAACATGACAACGATAAAAGAAGAAAATTTAACAATTTTGTTCAAGATCATATGACTATATATAAAATATGTAGGTTTATTTATAATATAAAAAAAGAACAACTGATTGATATAACAAAGAACATGTTATTAGTTAAATCCGAACATGCCATCAATATAAAAGTAATATAAGTAATATCTATCTTTTATTTTTAGAATTTGTTCTTTAAATAGATTTTGGATGCTCTTTCAATAAATGTCCTTTTTTTATTATCATTATATGTTCTTTTCATTACTATCTAGTAAGTTCTTATTATAAACGGATTCAAGACATGAACAATATGTTCTTTTTTCCATGAATAATATGTTATTTTTACCTAAAATTTGTGTTCTTTTATTTTTAATTGTATGTTCATATACTATGTGTTCTTTTTTTAAAAAAAATAATTATGCAATTATTATTATTATTATTATTATTATTATTATTATTATTATTATTATTATTATTATTATTATTATTATTAATATTATTACTATTATTACTATTATTACTATTATTATTATTACTATTATTATTATTATTATTATTATTATTATTATTATTATTCTCATTAGTATTCTCATTATTATTATTATTCTCATTATTATTATTATTATTATTATTATTATTATTATTATTATTATTATTATTATTATTATTATTATTATTATTATTATTATTATTAAAAGTAGTGATAGTAATAAAATTATAGTAATAGTAATACTAGTAATGAAATACAAAGTAATAATAATATTAGTAATAATATGTTTAATAAGAGATAAGTTCAGATTAGATCAGTTCAGATCAGATCAGATCTGATCAAATCAGATCAGAAAAAATAAGTTCAGATCAGATCAGATAAGTTCAGATCAGTAAAAATAAGGTTAACTAAACATAGCCTTAGTTTTTTTTTTTTTTTTTTTTTTTGGATTCAAAAGTTTAGTGTATTAATTTTGTTACACCATAAGGTATGGTGGAACAGTTACACCCCAAACTTTATGTTAAATTTTATCTAAAAAGTCATTGTACTCTTGTGATACACATGTTACATCATATACTTTTATGGTTTTTAATTTATTTAATAAAACCGTTGAGGGTAGCACTACATCTTGTCCAACACTCACTACCATGATGCATAGAAAGCTTTATTAAAACCTTTGAATTCGGAATATGGTAAAGTAGGTCCTTGGAGGAGTACCAAGAGTTTTAATGGATTTTTAGCAATATAATACTCCTGTCTATTAGTTTGGAGATTTGTAATGCAATCATTTCACTAGCTAGATGGAATTTCAATGAATTAAATGCACGAGAAATAACCAGAAAGTTCTCCTTTCAATCCCAAGTGAAAGAGCTCCTATTTCCATTGCCTTTTGGTAGTTTGATTGCAAAATTTCTTTATGTAGCTAGATGGAATTTCAATGAATTATAAATGCACGAGAAAATGAAATCTAAAATAACCAGAAATTCTCCTTTCAATTCCAAGTGAAAGAGCTCCTATTTCCATGGCCTTTTGGTAGTTTGACTGCAGAATTTCTTTATGTCTTTTTGGAATATGAGTGTGTGACTTGTTAGAATTGATCCTATTGATAATTCAAATAATGAGTTTGTCATCTTATCCTAATAGAGATTTTTATATCTTGTTGGGCATTTAATTTGGTATTTGAGACACGGATTAGCTAATCAATAAATATTTGGACTATGATTTATATCTAATATTGAGGCCTTGAGATCGAACATAAAACATTTTGCTTTTCAAAAAAAATCAGAAGTTATATCAAATTGCATATTTTACATAGTGCTTTTCTTGAAAGTCACAAACATAGTATGACACAAATGACTTAACTAAAACCCTTTGAGCCATCCTTAGCTGACAATGTAATTGAATAATATCATTAGTTGTATGTTCCAACAATGTAAATAATAATAAAAGGATCCATGAAAATGATCAAACATGCCAAGTAAGACCACACAGCACGTTAATATATATAATATTTCCATATTGATGCATGGAGTAATATATATAATATTAATTTATACTCGCTCCGTTTCAGATAATCTAAACACTTGTTGGGACACGTATGTCATGGAAATAAGTTATAGTTTGTTTTTTTTATAAAAGTAAGTAGAAAAAGAATTAAGAGACCCTCCCCACAAGGGGAACTCCTAAAGCATCATTTACAAGGACGACATTTAAGGCATAATTATTAGAAATTTCTATATGAAAACAAGAATTAACTAAGTGACCTTCTTTTGCTATCCAATATGCAGCTTTATTTGCTTCTCTGTAGACGTGTCTGATGCTTCAACTATTAGACGAATTAAAAAGTGTTTTGATATCTTGAATAATGTGTGCAATTTGCCAAGGCAGGGACTAGTGACCTTCAACGACATTAACCACTAGTAGGTTGTCGCTCCCTAATTGAAGATTTTGGACTTTCTCTTGAATGTTTAGGAGGATACCTTGATGAAGAGTCGTGGCTTCTGCAATGAAAACTTGGGTGTTGCCCAGGTCATAGGTAGAAGCTTTGTGTAGCTTGCCTAGATGATCACAGATGATGACGCCAGCTACAGCTAAGGTGGACGAGCCGAACCATCATAGATGAGTTTGTGTGAATGGATGGGAGCGAGGGGGCTCCCAGGCTACAAGCATGGAGGAGTTTGTGACTTGAGGAGTGGAGGTGAGATGGAAAGGAGAACTTGTTACGTGTCAGATATTGATGGCATTACGGAGGTTCCATTTTGAATTATAGAACTTGGCTTTATAAAGTATGCGAAAGTAGCCACTGAAAAATCGTTAATATAATCATTTTTATTTTTGTTATCAATAGCGTGAGAGATAATTTTAATTGTATAAATAACTTAGGACCACTTCCTGAAAAACTTTTATTTTGGATAATCCTATGACCAAAAATGAAATTGGTCATCTTATGATCAGAGTGCTTTTATCATATATCCGGGTATACCATGTGCATGGTACATCCAAAGACTATTTATTGCTCATTTGCTCATTTGAAACTCTACTTATTATGTGATTATGCTCATTTGGAGGTTTCAAATGAGCAATGAGTAAAAAAATAGCATTGGGTGTAAGCATGAGCATGCTCACCGGAAGTGTATGATAAAAATTCCCCTTATGACCATTTTTAGGTCTATAGTACATGGGATGAATATAATATTTCTTGGTCAAATCTCTCGAGTTGACCTGCCAAGTCATGGATAGCAATGTTCGTGTAATCTTTTTTTTTTCTCACCCTACACACACACTAACACATATTCCTCTAACAACTCTAGACAATAGAAACTTTGGCAGCCAATTATGCGACAACTCCATATTTGAACAAATGAAAAAACAAATTATTATAAATCTTCTCTACAACCGAGACTATGTCAATCGATGATAGAGATTTTAACCTCGAAGCTAATTGAAATAAAGACTGCATGATACATTGATATAGAACGAATAATGATTTTATTTATTGGTGAATGTACAACAAAGTAAACTTTTTACACTCAAAATAAAACGACATATGAGTCATGAGACATAACCAAATGAAAACAAGCATACCTACATACGATCTCGTATATTTATTGAGCCTGCTAATAAATCAATTAATGTGGAATTAAAGTATAACTTAAAGAGAATCTTAAGCGGTGCCAAATGCCCTCTTCATTCTCATTACCTCCTCATTACTTAGAAGAGTAATTTGTTGAGCTACATCAGCAGGTAAGTTACCAGCAAATAAAGAATTCATAGAGAACTGAATTGCTGGGTTTGCGCCATTCAAACTAACAAATGCAGTGGCTGGGGTTGCACCAACATTAACTTGGAAATGCAGCATGGCTTGTGGAAAAATCATAACATCTCCAACTTCAAGTCTTCTGTAGTACGCAGTGTTGTTTGTGTCGATGAATCCTGCAATTATTGACCCTCTTGCTACAAGAATAACTTCTGATGTTCGGTGTGAATGTCTTGGTATAACCCCACCGACACCAAAGTCTAACCTTGCCATAGAAATACCTAAGCCATTCAAAGCTGGAAATGCATCCACAAAGGCTAGAGTTACATTATTTCCAGGTACGTTTGTGATCGTTCGGTCACCACGAAAACCGGTGTAAATAAAATCATCTGTGGTAAGAGTAGCGGGATCCCTACAAGCATACCCTTCTGGTCCCCTTGGGAGACTAGGATCAACTACACAAAAGTCAACTTCTATAGCATGAGAGAGAGACACCAAGAGCGAAAAAGTGAAGAAAACTACAAGGTTATTCATTTTGGAATTAACTGAATTACAAGGGCTAGATTTGCTAAGGGGGTTTTTATTATTGGATCTGTGTTTTTCTTGCATCTAATAGCCAAGAGAGGCACCCTATATATAGAATACTTATCATACCCTAACCAAAGGGGATATTAGACATCTTCATGTTCAAATTAAGTGTTCAAGCTAGAAGCCAATCATATGACACGTACAATAACTCTTCAAGATATTAGAAAAATAATTTATATATTCAATGGCTTCTTTTATGAAGAATAGTATTATGGAACCGCAAATACTAAATGTCAATTAAATACGGTCTAAAAACACGGAGCTTAAGTAATAGAAATGACATATTTCATTTAAGCTATATAAAGAATTCATAGATGGTGGGTGATTATAAAACTCCTGCATTATTTGAAGATGTCAAAGGTTCTCCTGAGTGTTTTTATTAACGGACTTGGTCTTCGTTATATCCTCTTATTTTTTGTACAGTTGTACTTATCTCTAGGTAAATAGTGGTATTTTTACGTAAATAGTTTATTGCTGTATCGTGATAGTATGATAGGAGTGAGGATTCGTGCTTTTCTCTGTTGGAAGTTCAACAATTACTCTAAAAGAAAAACCTCAAAGTGAGGAGTGGAAAAACAATGTAAAAGGCTCTTGTCCCACATTGGAAAAATAGCTATGCTTCACCTTGTTTATTATAGGAGTTCCTTAACACTTCTTGTTTGATAGAGTGCTAGATGGATGGATGGATACATCACACACGTGCGCGCGGGCCGGCTGAGCTAGGCTCGTGGCAAGCGCGGGCGAGGGCTGTGGGTCTATGGTCCGTTTTAGATCTCCTTCTTTTGTTTTGGCGTAAATCGCATGAATCTCGAATTGCCATTATTAGCGTATTCTGTAACCGTTGCTAGCAAGATTTCCAGAGTCTAATTGATTTCTCATTCCTTATATTCAGCCTTCCATTTTTCTCTTTGAAGCCTATTTAAGGGCTACTTTCTTCAATCAAAACACCTACACATAAATTACTCTCCTCTATACTTCTCCACAAAATATACTCTCTGGTTTTGGGCAATATTCTGGTCTCCATCCGAGGTGTGTGAGTACACACATATCTTGGAGTCGTGCTAATCTTGGAGGACGATCGCTTGATTTCTACTGCACCGGGGTAGCGCGAAATCGTCTTTTAGGACAGTGGTCATCCACGTCACGGCAAACTGCTCTCGTTCACGCTTCAACGGATAAGTATCATTTTATTGTTTTAGTTGCAACATTCTCTTCATAGAATATTTTGCTCTTGTATCTAATTGCTCAAACTCATGTAGTACTTGTAAAAAAATATTTGTTTTGTTTTGTATTTTTTACAACGGGGAAAATTTGCATTAAGTAAAAACGGAAGTACAGCCTAATGCTAATACATCCAAACAAAAACAAAGAAACTAAACTGAGCTTTACTCGCTTTTACATAACAAGTAGAATAACATAAATAACTTAAACATGGAAAAAACTGCTCGATCAGGAGGGTTGTGTTGGTAGACAACTTTGTTGTAGCTCTGTTGTTGTTGGTTGACAAACGCCATAACAATGATGGAAGCTGGAAGAGGAGTAGATTGATTTCACAAGCGGAAAAGAACAAGCGAGAGTTGGAACTCGCAACATAACCAATCCCCGTGACCTTCTATCACATGGGATTCTTGGATCGGGATTCGTGGAAGAGTCACCTTTCTTTGTGACTCAATACCCTCTAAAGTGGGTATTACAGGCTTAGCTTCTCCTTTTCAAAGGAGAAGCTCAACTTAGTTGATGCACTATAAATCCAATTGACAAATTGGGGAGCCGCCTTCAGATATCTTTTTGTCAAGGCAATGATTGATAAAATCATTACCAAGCTAGACTGAAATCTAACCATTGTTAGATCTCGAACAATCATCCGATTACCAAAATCGGAGAAAACAAACTCCAGCCATGAAACCTTTTGCCACACACTTCCACGCTCAATTCCATAAAATAAAAACAGAAACCCTAACCAACCACACAGACCAGGCCCAACACCTTGAAGACAAGGACTACCTCCAGCAATTAACAAACTTATCAAGCAGATTGAGTAAGCAGGAAACTTACTCATACTAACACAACTAAGAACTAAACGACCTAACTTACAGAAACAAGCAACCAAGGCCGACACTCAGGCGGCAGCAAGTATAACAACTCGACAACATGAAATGGGAAAGGGAGACCTACGAACACGAGTGGGGGATGGGGAAGGGGATACACACTTAGACACTAAACAAGGGACGGGGAGGGGGGAGACACACTAAGACAGGACGATGAACGTGTAAACCGGGGAAGGGGAATGGGAACTAAGCTAAACACACGTAACCGGGGAAGGGGAAAACCTAATGCTAACAAACACCACGGGGGGAAAGGGGAGGGGAAGACTCGACACACAATAATAAGAGGGGGACTAGAGAGGGGACACAACTAATTAACGGGAGGGAGGCCGGAAGGGAATGATGGGGAAGAGAACGCGGGATGAATAGAACCAACTGACGCAAGAGGATTGACGGGGAGGGGAACCACAGGGGACGAAGAAAAAGGAAGCGGGGAAGGGGAAAGGGGAAGCCGAAGCCCAAGGAAGGGGAGGGGGAACGGCGGAAGCAGATGGCACGATGAGGGAACAGGAGCAGGGGCGACGTGGGACTGGGTGGGGGAAAAACAGCGGGGGAAGGGGAAAACGACCCGGAAACTAACTCAAAGCCTACGAGGAAACAACGGAGCTAGCTAGGCTCGCCGGCGAGCCTAGCACAGTGGGCGACGGGGATGAGTTTTAGGTTTAGAATTTTGGCGGAAACAAGCAATTTGGTGAGAGAGAAAGTATATGGGTGCAACTAGTTGCTTTCCCAAATAATGCTCCGTATCATTTAATAGTGGAAATTTTGAAATATTAAATCAAATACTTGAAAGAAGTGGGAAAAAAGTGTTATAAACATTGGATTGTGCTGAGTAAATTATCTTCCAATTCCTTATAAAATAATCTACATAGTAAACTATCATAAGATAAATTATGTACGAATATAACCCTCAGCTTTGACAGAGTACATATGTAAATATATGTTGTAATTAATTACAAAGATTATAATATGGTTTTATTTTTAAAATTTAGGTTAATGTACAAGAACGTAACCGATGCAATTAATTAGATGGTACTCCCTCTGTTTTTTATCCTTCTCACTTTCATGTGTGCGTCTCCCAATGCGCCTCTTTGAATTTAAATATCTTTCATTATATATTAGTAAAAATTATAAAGATTGAATATTAATAAAGTACTAATTGAGACGAATCAAACAAGACCGCACATGACTATATTTGTTCTTATAAATTGCAAAAATTTGAGAAGATTCTCTATATGTATGAATAGTGTCAAGATTCCAAGTGAGAAAGATAAAAAAACAGAGGGAGTATAGTGGTGTTAATTTGGGAGGTTATAAAAATTGTAAAAGTTTTTTATTATAAGAGTGAAAGGTAGGAAACACTATTATCAACATTAGATTAATGAAGAGTAATATATACCTTTTGTTTTTTTAAAAATAGGAATATCATCTTGTCTTGAATATTTTTTTTCCACAAAGACCAATATGAGATTGTAGCTTAGTCGGTTAGTGTATTTGTATTTTAAATTAGAGGTTGTGGTTTCGAGTCTTACACACACATTTTTATTGCTTAATTTGTGTCATTTGGTTGGGGGGGAGTACATGTGGAACCAATATGAAAACTCAATGGTTGTAATAGAAAAAGAACGGAGGAAGTATAGCCTATATTAGCTAAATATTTATGCTTATTAAATTCATGATAGTAATGGTGATTAATTATATCTAACTAGTTATAAAACTCATGTGATACACATGTTTTTTACATCATGTATTTTGTAGTTTTTAACATTTTATATTAATCTTAAAAATTATTATTACTATTACTATTACTATTACTATTATTATTATTATTATTATTATTATTATTATTATTATTATTATTATTATTATTATTATTATTATTATTATTATTATTATTATTATTATTATTATTATTATTATTATTATTATTATTATTATCATCATCATCATCATCATTTAATTAAATCTTATCTAAAAATTCACAGTAATTCTATCATGTATATGCAATTTGTCACTCAAATTAAACACAAAAATTGAAAAAATGTGATCGAACATGATACATACAGTCGGATTTGTGGCTATACAAATCGTTGAGACTTGAGAGTAGTTCTAGATCTCGTCCAAAACCTACTGCCATGGTCCACGCATAGGAACTTTATTAAAACCTTTGAATTAGCTAGGAATATGGTAAAGTAGGTTCTTGGAGGAGTACTAAGAGTTTTAATGGCTATTTATGCAATATTTCTATCTATTATTTTGGAGATTTGTAATGCATTCAATTTACTGGATGGAATTTCATTGAATTATATGCACAAGAAATGAAATCTATGATAACTAGGAAATACTCTTTTTAATCCCAAGTGAAAGAGCTTCTATTTCTATTGCCTTTTTGTAGTTAAATTGCATAATTTATTTATGTACTTTCGGAATATGAGTGCATTGTAAAGGTTTATATTATTCAATAGATAATGACAAGAAGGAGCTGGCTATTTATAGCCTTTACAATTGTAATCTACAGCTAGGCTATCCTATAAGATATAGTTTACAAGAGAATATTATAAGTATAAAACAAAGATTACAAAGCAAAGATTTCGATAACAAAAGATATAATACCATAAGTGTTACAAGAAGATATTCACAGAATAGTAATCTTAGCTAGGAGGATCTTTATCCTTAACATGCCCCCGCAAGATGGACGTCCGTTGGGCAAGTCTAATCTTGGTAAGAAGATCATAGAACCGTGCTTTAGGTAAGGGCTTTGTGATAACGTCTGCTAGTTGATCATCACCTGAAATGTGCTGGACGCGAATAGTGCCTAATTGAACTTGTTCACTAACAAAATAAAAAGTGAGTGCTAGGTGCTTCATGCGTGAGTGAAAAACTGGATTATGGGAGTAATGTGTGGCACCTAAATTGTCACAGTAGACAGCAGGGGGTTGACGAAGAGTAAAACCAAGTTCGGTGAGTAAGGACCGAAGCCATAGGACTTCAGCTGTAGTCTCCGCAACAGCCCGGAACTCGGCTTCAGTGGAGGAACGGGCTAGTGCTCGTTGTTTCTTCGAGCTCCAAGAGAGTGGATTACGGCCAAGGTAAGCAATGTAGCCGGTGGTGGAAACGTAATCATCTTTGTCACCAGCCCAGTCAGCATCCGTGAAAGCATGAAGACATAGGGAAGTATTATGATGGAGCTGAATCCCAGCGTGAACTGTGCCACGAAGGTAGCGAAGGAGGCATTTTAAAGCAAGCCAATGAAGGTCTGTGGGTGCTTGCATAAACTGAGCAAGTTTATTGACCGTGAATGCGACGTCGGGACGTGTGAAGGAAAGGTAATGCAGGCTACCTACAATGGCTCGGTAGTCAGTATGATTCGAGATAGGGGAGCCATGGGAGTGAAGGAGGGGTGGGTGAGTGGCCATGGGTGTGGTAACGGGTTTGCTATCCTGCATGTTATAACGAGTGAGGAGATCAAGTATGTATTTAGATTGGTTGAGAAAGAGGCCATGAGAGTTGGGTATCACTTCAACACCAAGAAAATAGGATAGGGTGCCAAGGTCTTTTAATAAGAACCGTTGGGCAAGGGTTGTGATGAAGGAGGTGAGGTGAGAAGGTGAGGGTCCAGTGATGATTATATCATCAACGTAGACTAGGAGATAAATGTAATGAGGGCCGTGATGATATATGAAGAGAGAGGGGTCAGAAATGGAGTTGCGGAAGCCGAAGGAGAGAAGAAAAGTTTTGAGTTCAATATACCAGGCCCGGGGAGCTTTTTTAAGGCTATATATAGCCTTGGTGAGTTGACAGACATGGGTGGGGTGAGTTGAGTCTACGTAGCCAGGTGGTTGTGTCATATAGACGGTGTCGGTAAGGGTGCCTTGGAGGAAGGCATTGTTGATGTCGAGTTGGCGGAGCGACCAACCGTGACCAACGGCTAGAGAGAGAATGAGACGGACTGTGGTGGCACGGATGACGGGGCTGAAAGTGTCGGAGTAATCAATGCCAGGGCGTTGGTGGAAGCCCTTAGCTACAAGGCGAGCCTTATGTTGTTTGATAGAACCATCAGGATTATATTTTAGGCGAAAGACCCATTTACAACCAATGACATTGTAGGTGGGTTGGGGAGGAACGAGAGTCCAAGTATGGTTGCGAAGCAGAGCGTCATACTCAGCTTGCATAGCTGTGGACCAGTTGGGATCTTTTTTTGCTTGGGTGGCAGTGGTGGGGGGGAGAGAGGGAGAGGCAAGCGTGGTGAGGTGGGCATACTTCGGGTTGGGCTTGGTGATGATATGAGAGAGACGAGTGATGATGGTATGGGTGGGAGGAGGAAGTGGGGGGTGGAGGTAGTGGGGTGAAAGATGTTGGTAGTGTGGTGGGAGGAGATATTGTGAGAGATGAGGGGGTGTTGGGGTTAGGCGTGGCAGTGGCTGCGGGGCGAGGGGGGGAGAGTTGGGTGGGTTGAAGAGAGGAGGGAGTGTGGCGTAGGAGATGCAGGGGGGTGTGAGGGAGAGGGCGAGTTGCAGTAGGAGGGATGGGGTTAGGCGTGGTAATAATGGGAAGAGATAGTTGGCACCATTGAGTAGGGGAGATGTAGTTGGGAGGATCAGCAGTGTTGTGAAGCTTGAGATATGGAAAGGTGTCTTCAATGAATTTTACATGACGTGAAGTGTAGAATTTGGTAGTGGATGGGTCATAACAATAATAGGCACTTTGTGTGGGGGAGTAACCAACAAAAATGCATGGGGTAGAGCGGGGTTCCATTTTGTGGGAAGTGTAGGGTCGTAACCAAGGATAACAGAGACAACCAAAACTACGTAGTTTGGTGTAGTTAGGTGGTTGTTGGAAGAGTTTGTGGAAGGGAGATTGATTGTTGAGAGTGGGAGTAGGGAGACGATTTATGAGGTAAGCAGCTGTTGTGAAAGCATAAGGCCAAAAGGTGAGGGGGAGGTGAGCATGGGAGAGTAAAGTGATACCGGTTTCAGCTATGTGACGGTGACGTCGTTCAGCATAGCCGTTATGTGCGGGAGTGTGAGGAGGGGAGGTGAGATGAGAGATGCCATTATCAAGGAGAGTGGGTGTAAGTTTGAGATATTCTCCTCCATTGTCGGAATAGAGTTGAATAATGGGTCGTTGGAAATATTTTTCAACTAAGGCACGGAAATGAATGTTGAAGCTGTGTCAGATTTACGTTTAAGAGGGTAAAACCAAATGTACTTGGTAAAATGGTCTACAAAAATAACATAATATTTATAGGAGTCATGAGAAAGAATAGGAGCAGTCCATACATCAGAAAAAAATAATTCTAATGGTGCATGGGAAGTGAGAGTAGATTGGGAGAAGGAAATTTTGTGAATTTTATTAATATTGCAAGGATTACATGAGTGAGAAATAGAAGGAATATTTAAAGAAAATTGACTACTAATGAGTTGTAAAATTTTGAGAGATGGATGGCCTAGACGGTGATGCCAGTTGAGAGATGGAGTTGAGATGCTGGAGTGAAGAGTGGGTGGGGGGCGCCATTCGTAGATGTCGTCCTTAAGATGACCTTGGAGTGGAGTTCGGCTCGTTGAGATGTCGTTAACACAGAAAGAAGAAGGTAAGAATTCAACGAAAGCATTATTATCTTTACAAAATTGGGAGATAGATAGTATATTACGAGAAATAGAGGGAACATGGAGAACATTATTGAACTTAAAAATGTGAGAAGAGAAGGAGAGAGAGAGAGAGAGAACCAATATTGGAGATGGGAAGGGAGGAGCCATCGCCTATAATGAGATCGTCACATCCGTCATAGGGAGCGTGAAGAGAGAGATTGGTGAGGTCGTTGGTGATATGGTGTGTGGCGCCACTTGTCCATAAGCCACGAAGAGGAGGAAGGGGGAGGGTACTTGTGGCGGTGTGAGCTTGGGGGGAGTGGGTTAGACGGGGTTTAGTGGCAGCGGGGGTGAGATGGGGTTGGGGAGGGAAAAACAATATGTGGGAAAAGCTGCCGGAATACCGAACATTGAGAGATAACATGGCCTACATTGCGACACCATTGGCACTTTCCTTTAAAGGGATTGGGTTGGCGGTTGGAGGGGTGTTGAGGCCGAGAGAGAAGGCCATGTGTAGGAGAGGTATTGGTGGATGAGCGGTAAGAGGAGGGTCGATAGTGGGCAGCATTAACCGATGTCGGGAAGAGGGGTTGGCTAGTGGTGCGTTTGAGTTCAAGTTCGTGATTAATGAGCTTTTCATGTAAGGCTTCGAAGGAGATGAGGGTGTCACGATTCTTGACAGCCTCAATGATGGGTTTATAAGTGTCTTGGTCCAAACCTTTGAGGATTTTGGCAATAATGTCTTCGTTGTCCATGGGTTTGTCAAAGAGAGAGAGTTGGGTGGTACAATATTTAATAGCTTGCATATATTCAGCAATGGATTGGTTGTTCATGGTGAGGGAGTCGAGACGATCTTTAATTTGGAGAAGATGACCACGAGAGGGGTTGGCATAGGTGGTGGCTAGGATGGTCCACGCTTCATGGGACGTGGTGACTTGGACAATAAGGGGCAATGGTGGGAGTGAGGGTGCCAATAAGGGCACCGGTAATGAGTTTACCTTGACGTTGCCAAGAAAGATAGGCGGGGTTGGGTTCGGTTTTGGAGTCTTTGGTAATGGTTTCGGGTGGGGCAAGGTGGGAACCAGCAACAAATTTGAGTAAGTCATAGCCGAAAAGGATGGAGTAGAGTTGGGTTTTCCATGAGAGGTAGTTTTGAGGTGTGAGTTTGATGCAGTTGCTAAAGTTAACTAGAATGAAAGGGTGGGAAGGTTCAGTGGGGTTGGGAATGGTGTTGGTTTGTTCGGCCATATTACTAGTAATAGTCGTGGGAAAAGAAAAAAGAGGATCAAAGCTCTGATACCATGTAAAGGTTTATATTATTCAATAGATAATGACAAGAAGGAGCTGGCTATTTATAGCCTTTACAATTGTAATCTACAACTAGGCTATCCTATGAGATATAGTTTACAAGAGAATATTCTAAGTATAAAACAAAGATTACAAAGCAAAGATTACGATAACAAAAGATATAATACCATAAGTGTTACAAGAAGATATTCACAGAATAGTAATCTTAGCTAGGAGGATCTTTATCCTTAACATGCGTGACTGGTTACTTATTACATTTTTATTTACTTGCTACAAAGAGACAATACACATATTTTTTAAGAAAGAGAGAGAATGAAGGGCACTATGTATGTGATCGAAGTGTGGGAAAATTCTATTTTACAACCAAAATAATGGTCCCCATCATATATTCTAATAGTAAATGAAGTTGGATTTGTACTTTTAAATGTGCAAAAGTAGGCTCTCACATAAAACAAGTGTGCAAATGTAGTATGTAACAATTATTGTAAAATTTCTATTTTAAACACATGTAGCAAGTATTTAGAAACAAGGGAAGTATTTTATTATAAAGTAGATATAGTAGGAGTTAGTGGGATATTGTCTTCAGAAAACTAAAAGTAATAGGAGTTAGTCGGCTAGAAATTCCGTTTCTTAAGACTGGCAAGTTATAACCATTTGACTTTTGTACTATTCATTCATTAACTTTGGCTATGATTATTTATGATATACAAAATAAAAATATTATTAACTGATATGTGTTGGATTAGTCTCAATATGTATTTCACAAATACCAACTTTATATGATTTTTACTAATCACATGTACAGATATCTACGGTCAAAGATGTACATTGACAAGTATTGTGATATAGAAGTAGTAGAACTAAAGAATCAAGGTTGACTTAATTATTGGTTAGCTACAAGATAAGGCCATATCAACGACGGCTTAAAGCCGTCGCTAATTCCCAAAAAACAGTCGCTGATATATCAACGACGGTCAACGGTCGTTGACTGACAGTCGTTGCATCGATGGTCGCTGATTTAGGAATCAACGACCGTCTGGCCGTTGGTACCATTATCAACGACGGTTTTCTTACGTATCAGCGACCGTTTAGAATACCAACGTTGAGGCAATATCAACGACGGCTTCAGACAGTCGTTGATATCAACGACGGCTTAAGACAGTCGTTGATATCAAGCCTTTTATAATGCAAAGTCTAGCCTTACCATCTGCAAAAAGGAAGAAAGTTGAGAATAGAAAGGAACAATTGAATACTCAGTCAACCAAAAAACATGATGTACAACAGTACAAACCACCAGATGCAGAACAATGAGATTTGGATTAACCTCCACAAATTTCATTGATGTTCCATAAAAATTGTAAAGTAGGAAAAATCTAACCAAAGCCCTAATATATTACATATTAACCCCCAACCCACACAAATAAGAACAAACTGATGATTACTTCAAAACCCTAACCCTAACTAAACATGTAACATCTACAAGCAATTTGCTCAGTTCTTCATCGTTCCTCACTGCCAATTGAATGTGCCTCGGCACTATTCGAGTTTTCTTGTTGTCTCTTCTTTGCGTTTCTGCCAATTCCAAAACCTACACACAGAAATTCATCTTCTCAATCAACAATTGGTCATTAATTAACAGTAAAATTTAACATGAATTCCTTGTTCAATCATGGAAACAATCTAAAACCTAGTTTTTCAAAATATTGTTTCCATAACTAGTAAGCATTAAATCAAGAGATTCAACTGATTCTTACATTCGGAAACTCAAATTCACAGTATAATGAAGAACAATAATTGTAATTCAAAGTAAGATTTTCGAAGATCCTAACGAAGATCGAAACCCAAGGTTCAACAATATCAATCAATCAAACGACAAAAAAAGCACGAATCAAAGAAACTTAAATCAATTCCAAAGCCAAATCAAACGACAACAATTTCAAACCCTAGATCCACGAAAAAATCGCAAAAAACGACAAAATCGGGTAAAACTTAACTTCAAAAGAGAGGGAGAGAATATACCTCAGCAGCGAGGTACTCAAGAACTGCAAACCAGCCTTACTACTACGAGATGTAGCCTTCTTAGCTGTACCAGAACCTAGGGTTTTACCTCTTCCTGCCATTTTTTTTGCAGAGATTTGAAGAATTCGAAGAGAGAGAGAATGGCGGAAGAAGATGATAAACTAGAGGAGAGTGTTTTACCTCTTCCTCCATTTTTACAGCAGATGGACTCGTGAACAGCCCGATTCCCATGTCTAGGAGTGTCAGTCACTTGAACGCCTGAGAATTAAATTAGATCAGCATTGCAATCAACTATTATTTCTACTGTGATGATGTATTATTACAATCAACACACGAAACCACATAAGAAACTCATTACCAATCGGGGCGTAAATTGATATGACTTATGACTATAAAAGTACATCTAATACATTCATTAAGTCCCCGTATATCATCAGTAAATGTTTGTGCAACTACAGATGAAATCATAAAAGCTTCATATTCTACATGATATCAGTGATTAAAAGAAGTGTTAATAGCAGGACCTTATCAGCACAAAGGCCCTTAAGAATTTAATATTGACTATAAACATAAGATATGCCATCAAAGTCGCAGCACTATAATAGTTGTTTTCTAATGGCTTTCAACCAAACAAAACAGTAAACAAGGTAAAGTCACAAATCAAGAATGGAAAATTGTATAGCAAAAGATAACCTACTTGCTTAGAAGGCTCAAATGCACAAAATTTGCCTACAACTCCTTCGCCTGATCAAACAAATAGATTAGCATAACTTCTAAAATTTAAAAATGTGAATGGACAGTAAGATAAAAGAGGGAAAGCATCTAGATACAAATGGTACACGTACTTCTAGCCTCTTCTCCCAATCTGCACCATACATGTTACTTAAAATCAGGCCAACCTTAACAACGAAGCGAGGTCTTTGAAAAAATCCACAAGGTCGGTAAAAAAAAAACGAGTTACATTCGAAACCGACAAAAATGATCCACATATCAAAGTCGATAAACCAAAAACGAGGGGGCAACGAAGTACTTCAACTTCACGGCTTTTAGTATCGGCACAAAGTAACTCCACTACGATTAGCGCCTTCACTAGCATCATTGAATAGAACTAACAATTGCTATACAAACAACCTCCTCAAGACAGAAAAATAAATATATTTGCAACAAAAAGGAAAGTTACATTGATATCCCCCTCTTTCAAAGTACTCCAATAAGAAATGCTCCAATCACACCTTCAATTTGTCACCAAACCATCTCGAAAATACAATGGCGCCCATCTTGTGATGATAAATGAGTAATTAGTCTATCAAATCAGTTATATAAAACCACCACAACTCAAAAACGGTTCGTTCCTCTATCAAATTCCATATTTCGTCACATTTAGAGTTTAGACCATGATTTTCAGCCACATTCGTCATTTTTTTCATCATAAAACCACAAAATAATCAAGATTTCGAAACAAACAGAAAAAGACGATATTTAACAGCCAACAAAACAGACAACGTTGCAGAGATTTCAATATAGATGATCTGCGCATAACTGAGACAAAAATGCAAAAATGTAACACTAAAATTAGTTCACAAATCAAACAAAAATTTTAAAAAAAAATTCTCACCAAAATCAACAGACTGATTAGCTTTCCCATCTATAAAACACAAATTGTTCGACGAAATAAGAGGCTAAAACCCTAAATTTCCCCTCTAAAAAACCCAGAATTTCACAAAATTTGCAAATTGAATGAAATGAGAGAGTCCACTGTATTGGAGGAGAGAGAATTTGTGCGCAAACTTACTCAATCTTCGGTTAATTAACAGTCCTCCATAAAAATCAGCAACCAAATGTTCCCAAATTTCCCAATATTCTACTTCTTTAAACACAAACCCTAATTCTTAATTTCCACACAACAAAAATCAAACAGAGATAAGAAGACATTAAACCTTGTAGAGTTCGGCAAATCGAGCTTCGATTTCACAACCGTTCTCACAGTTCAAATTTGCAGGCTTTGATTCCTCCATTTTTACAGGAGATGGACTCATGAAATTCCTACCTAAACCCTAAAAAAAATCAAATAAATTTCTAAAAAAAACACAATCAAATAAATTTCTAAAAAAAAAAAATCAAATAAATTTCTAAAAAAAACACAATCAAATAAATTTCTAAAAAAAAAAATCAAAACTAAACGTAAAGAAACATGATAAAACAGCAACAAGAAAATTAAATTAGTGAAAAAATAGAAACACACTACAATTTCAACTCAAGAACAAGAGTATATCTCTTCGATTTCTCCGCCGAAAATGTGACACATTTTCAGATCAGTACCCCAAAAAAATCGAAAATTGGAAACCCTAGAATTCGATAAAAAGAAAAAAGAAGAAGAAAAAAAAAGATAAAAACTTGAAATTAAAATCTCTTACCTTCTTAGAGATGGAGTTGAAGAAACCTTTTTTTGGATTCTCTTTTTTTTCCTGTTTCACATCCTCTGTCTTTATCTCTTTTTTAAACCGTCTGTTGCTTCGGTGGATTGAGAGGGAGGAGGGAGGAGCAGATCTGAAGAGGAGAGAGGAGGGATTAGGGTTGAGTAAGGAGAGTGAGACGAGTGACGAGAGAGAGGAAGCGAACTTTATTTTGTCTCTTTTAATCACATCAGCGACCGTTTAACACACATGCTTAAATTGAAAAAATCTAAAATAAAATTAACGACCGTTTTAAACGGTCGCTGATTAATAACGACGGTTTATCCGTCGCTGTTACTTTATCGCAGTCGGTGGACAACGACGGTTTTAAACAGTCGCTGAATGCAAGAATAACGACCGTTTTTCAAACCGTCGCAGTGAAGCAGTCGTTGTTTTGGCCTTTTCTTGTAGTGTAGATGCCCTCCTTCTACCCTGTGACAGGGGTTCGATTCTTGCCCCTTGCAAAGTGAGATCCTAAAATTCCCCCTCCCCCTCCCCCGCTAGAAAGGACATTCATCTTACATTTAGAAAAAAATAATTGTAGAACTATAATATAAATGAAAGTGTTCAAACAAATTTAGGACAAATAAAAATAAAAAGTATTTATATTATATGAGAGTTCGGGACAAAGGAAGTACAATTTTTTTATGCGTTATAGAATGTGAATATCCTTTGCGATCCTGTAACCTTGATATCTTGTGATACTCTATAGTCTATACTCTTATCACATTATATTATTCACATGTGAATGACTTTGTCAAACCATGCAGGAAAATTAATATACAATTACCAGTTCACCACGGTTTAAATTATTGGATTTTCGTACATCTTTGAATTCTCCATATAATAGTATCTTGTAATATATACTTCTATTACTTAAGTTCCGCATTTTGCAGACCGTATCAAATTGAATTTTTTTTTTATGTTTGGTTCTATCCTTCACGAGAAAAGCCATCAAAAATAGGGAAAATAAAACTCTAGTTATCTAAAAGAGTTGCGTGAAGCGTGATCATTGACTTCCAGTGAACAGGAGCTACTTCAACTCCTCTATATATACGGTGTCAATCATGGCTATCAGATGCAAGAAAAACCCAAATCAAGTAGTAAAGTTCAACTTACCATTTACCAAATCTACCATATATAATCCTTGCTATTTAAGTTCCAAGATGAATAACCTTGTAGCTTTCATCACTTTTTCTCTCTTGTTGTCTCTCTCTGGTGCTATAGAAGTTGACTTTTGTGTAGCTGATCGTAGTCTCCCAAGGGGACCAGAAGGGTATGCTTGTAGGGATCCTGCTACTCTTACTACAGATGATTTTGTTTACACTGGTTTCCGTGGTGGCAGAACGATCACAAACGTGCCAGGAAATAACGTAACTCTAGCATTTCTGGATCAATTCCCAGCTCTAAATGGTTTAGGCATTTCAATGGCAAGGTTAGACTTTGGTATTGGTGGAGTTATACCAGTACACTCACACCGAACATCAGAAGTTATTCTCGTAGCAAGAGGGTCAATAATTGCAGGATTCATCGACACAAACAACACTGCCTACTATAGAAGACTTGAGGTTGGAGACGTTATGATCTTTCCACAAGCTATGCTGCATTTCCAAGTCAATGTTGGTGCAACCCCAGCTACTGCATTTGTTAGTTTGAATGCCGCAAACCCAGCAATTCAATTCTCTATGAACTCTTTATTTGCTGGTAACTTACCTGCTGATATAGCTCAACAAATTACTCTTCTAAGTAATGAGGAGGTAATGAGGATGAAGAGGGCATTCGGCACCGCTTAAGATACTCTTAACTCATACTTTTGTTCCCCCATGAATTGATTTACTAGTGTGCTCAATAAATATACGAGATCGTATGTAGGTGTGCTTGTTTTGATTCTTTTAAATTTGGTGCTTTAAATTTAAAAAGTTTGCATTGTAGTACATACACCAAGAAATAAATCATTCGTTTTATAACAATATATCATGCATAGTGTTTATAAATTTCTATCAGCATCGAGCTAGGTTATAATCGCTATTATCGCACGTTAAACATAGCCTAGGTGGTAGAGAAGTTTTTGGTTTTTGGTTCAACTATGGAGTTGTTGGCATAATTGGTTGCGAAAGTCTCTATTGCCTAGATTTTTTTGAGGAATATGTGCAAGAACGAAAAAGAAGATCACACGATGCTATATATCCATGACTTGGCAGGTCAAGATATTACAAAGAAACATAGTCATCCCACTCAAGACCAGAATCCTGTTCGTAAGATGACAAAGAAACTTGGTTATAGGATGACAAATTACAATTTTGGTCCTTGGATTACCAAAATAAAAGTTGCTCACGAAGCGGGCCCAAGTTTTTTAGGCAATTAAAATTTATCTTTCAACGGCTACCAATAATAAAACTAAACATAGATATAAATATATGGATTTTTTGTCGAGAATTACCTTTTTATATGGAAGTTTTTTTTAAATAACTACTTTATATATATATATTTTTAAAAACAACTACCTTAGAAAACCAAAACTTAAGGTATCACTACCAGTTAACAGTTTCGTTAACATTTTTCCGTTGATGGGGCCCACACATTAAGTCTATCCATCCAGTGACGTTTGGAATTACAAATGTTAGAAACTGACAATTGCAATGGCAAGGAAGAAACTGATTTCAAGGTTGTGACGTGGTAGGAGACCACTGACTTGAAAGCAATTACGGACCGACAACGGTGGTAATCGATATTGGCCGGAAAGCTCCCCAAGGTCACCACTAACAGAGTAGGCTTTGGAGATTAGCACGTACCCAGGAAAAGAAAGAAGAGAAGAGAAGAGAATGAATTTTGTATGTATCAACTGATGAATAAGGCACTGATTTTATAGGAAGAAATCAGACCAAAAACGTAAGTCGGTAAATCCGGGGAGGATATCAAGGGATTGCCATAAATACTGTAACGTTCAAACCGTTACAGTTTACCACAACACACATACTCAGCCTGGGTCCAAAAAGATAGTTAAGATAAGTTTAAAGCCCATGGCCCTGGCCCGGACCGAGCGGGCGGCGCGCGTGTGTGATATAGCAGGCCCAAACCCAAGCATGATAACCAACCACAAAAGCATCTCAAGTACCAACTCAATAAGAATAAGAAAAAAGGGAATGTATAAACAAGGGAGTATTCCCTTCCACAAGCAATGTGAGACTTTTAAAGAAAGGAAGGATTTTCATGCCTTGATTCCAACAATCCCCCTCAAAGGATCTGGAAAGCAAAAAGAAATTCCTGGGCAAGGAAAGGAAAGTAAGTACTTAAGCATCAATATCTTTCGATTTGAATTGATACATAGTGAAATGAGGCAACAACTTACTTTATAGTGAGTGAATTTCTCTTGAACTCGCCAGAGTTCCGTTGAGACCCCCCACAACACATACCTACCTTAAGATCATGCAGTCTCCGCGATACATCACAAGCGCTTTATAGCCATGCGCAATCCTTGGGTCTCATAAGTGCTCTAGAAAGACAGCCCAGTCTTTCGTAGAAGGCGGCTTAACCTCCACACTTACGTAGGTAGTCCATCAAGTGTTTCTCAACAACACCACCCCGAAGGGATATAGAACCATTAAGAGCAAAAGCTCAACCTCACAATATAAATCCATCAAGTGCGTCTCAATAGCACGACCAATAGGCTATGGATTTAAAGGACACTACCATGTGCCATAGGGATGAGAAATGTAGTGCACTAGTGGAAAAAAACCTTATCTGTCACTTAATAACATATTCGGTTTTTACAAAACCGCATCCGAAAATCATTAAAAAAAAAAAAAGGGAAACCTGGGGTTAGGGGTTATTAACCCCTCATCCTCCTGCGGTTCTTCATTTCTCCTCATTCTCTCTAATCTCTCGTTCTCCTCATTCTCCTGTGCCTCCAAAGACGGGATGGAATTCGAGTCAGAAGAAGCCGCAAAATCATTCTACAATCATACGCTCGAAGAATCGGATTCAGCACACGAGTGAGCTCATCGCGTCGTTCTCGAAGAGCCTAGCTGTGCTGCGAGGGCCCTCTATCTCCTTCCCGCCACCACCGTAGTAGAACGCCGTCTCACTTTGGGCTTGGGGTACACTCCTCTTTTCTCAACCGTAATTAGAATTTTCCCCTCTTTTAATTACCGATAATTACAACCCTTTTGTCATTCTAAACATCAAATTTTTTTTCTTGATGCTTGAGTTGCAACTTGCAACATATATTCAACTGTAGCTATGTTGCTTTTGAATGCTGATGGTCTATTTTTTATATGATCTATTTTTTAATGTTTATGAATGTCAGATTTTATGCGTTATGATGTTATTTCTATACTTTGCTTTGTTAATTTCCTCTACTGAAAGTTTGAATCTTGTTCCTGATTTGGTTAAGATGATGAATTGCCCTTATCAGAAATCATCAGGAGAAATTATTGACTTTAGTGGGTAGTAGCAAGTTCGAATCTTTCGCCGAAAATTTTGAAAGTTCCCATATAAATTATGAGATTTTTTGTATCAGGGAGTTTGTGCAATTCACTTTAATCCATTTATTAGACTTTTATTTAGTCTATGTGATTGTAAGGTTGTAGTAGCTGAATTGTTTTGTTCTTTTTATTGGAAGTTAATACTTTTGGTGCTCTTATTTTAATCGGCTGTAGTTCGAGTTGGCATTGTGTTTTTAGTATTGTAGGAAGTTTGATACATTTTGATTGCATATTGACGAAGTGTGATTGTACTTGTGTTAATGCAGTCATGGCTGGAGTAGCTCCTGAAGGCTCACAATACGATGCTCGTCAGTGTGATAACAAGATGAGTGAATTGTAAGTTGTCCTACCTCCCTAACAACAGAATTCAATGGGTTATTCTATTTATATAATATAAGAAAGGATTAATTGATAGGAATAATTCCACCTCGTCTGATTCCGCCAAAACAGTCCAACTTTCGATTAATCTCAAAATAATCCCACTTTTACCGCTAATCTTTTTAAAATGGGCTTTTTACCTTAAACTTGTTGAACTGGTTAAAAACACTAATTTTATTCTTTTTAATAAGCTCTATCTCCTCCTCCCTATTCTCACAACCTCTTTCCCTCTCCTCCACTAGACTCCATCACCACAGCCAACACCACCCCACTGACCCACCCACTGCGCACTCAACCTCTCAATAAACTCCTTCTCTCTCCTCCCTGTTCTCAACCCACCCAATTACCCAAACCCACAACCAAAAGCCCATCACCCGAAATCAACCCAGCTCCACATGGAACCACCCACCCCTGAGACCACCACCGTACCTGAAATCCTCCCAACCCCACATGAAACCACCCACCCACCACCAAAAAACCACACTCTACCGAACCAAAAACCCGCAAAAAGAAAATGGTGATACTGTGAGAAAGCACCCCCCCCCAAATGATGATACTGTAGATGTAGTATAATCAACCACTATTTATGGTCCTAAGGTTGCACAAATTAATTATTACGGGTTTTGAAGGCTCCTTGTATAATTGTATATTATTCATCTAACTAAGAACTAAGAAGGGTTAAATATTATGACACAAGTCTTTTTGTTGGACAAAGTGACGATTGGAATCGGCGACGATGATTATTACTCACTCCTCACAATGAGAGAAAGGGTCGTCGGTGAATGGTGATGCAGGTCATCGGTGAATGGTGATGCGGGTCGATGACTTCTTCGGCGTTGTTGACGATTAGAAGTTGGGTTGGGTTTGAGTGAGTGGTGGCATTTGAATTCGAGAGAGAATGAAGGTTTGAGTGAGTGGTGGCATTTGAAGTTGGGATGAGTTTAATGATAGGGAGAAATTAGGGAGGGAGAGAAAGAAAGGATTATGGAGGGCGGGGAGAGAAACGGTGGCGAGAGGGTAGGAGAGAGAGGCTAGAGGGGGCAGTGGAAGGGAAGGGGAGGGTAAAAGAGAGAATTTTTTTTAATATTGGAAATTATAATTTAAAACTCTAGACCTATAGAACGACGATATGTGTTAAGCTTTACCTATTAAACGGCTCGTCAACGGGTTAAGGACCATTTTGAGAATGTAAGTTGCAAAGGTGGGATTATTTTGAGATAAATTAAAGGTTGGATTTGTTTTGAGCATATCGGCCGAAAGGTGGGATTATTCCTATCAATTAATCCTATAAGAAAATGGTTTTGGTTTTGTTGTTTTCTTGACTTTTATCTATCCTATGATGAAGGCTTTCGAGGAAGGAAGTGATTTTTTCACTTCAAATGATGAGGTGTATGAGAGCTTTGATAAGATGGGTTTGCTAGAGAACCTTCTCGAGAGAAATCTATGCTTATGGTAATGTGTCATTCATGTTTCTTTTTGGGTTGTTCAATTTGTTTAATTATCTACTAATTATATATTGTTGTTTGTGATCAGGTTTTGAAAAACCTTCTGCTATTCAACAAAGGGGAATTGTTCCTTTCTGCAAGTGTCCTGATGTCATCCAGCAAGCTCAATCTGGTACTGGAAAGACCGCTACTTTCTGTTCTGGAATTCTGCAGCAGCTGGATTAAGAAAACTTGGAAAGCCAAGCTCTTGTTCTTGCTCCAACTAGGGAGCTTGCTCCAACTAGGGAGCTTGCTCCAACTAGGGAGCTTGCACAACATATTGAGAAGGTAATGAGGGCCCTGGGTGATTACCTGGGTGTTAAGGTTCATGCTTGTGTTGGAGGAACAAGTGTACGCGAAGATCAAAGAACATGTGAGGGGGGCTGTGCAGGGGAGGTTACAGACCATTGAGTGTGCATCGGTTATTTGCTGTTGTGTTTATCCCAAGCAAAAGGCACTAGTATGCATTCTCATTCTGTTGTCTTCAGTCATTTTTTGTGTTGATGTTTGATTTTGCTTTCCCCCTTCCACCACCCCTAAAAAGAAAAAATATTGAAAAGTAACTATAGTTTTATAATTAGGTAACGAGGTTGGTCAAAGAAGGGACTAGAAAACCACTTTGGCCATTGGTCAAAGAAGTCACCATTCGGGAAGCCGAGTCTTAACATCCATCGATGTATAATTAAGTCACGAATAGAAGCAAGAGCTAGCGGGGTCCTAATGGTGGCTATCTTAGTCACGGGGAGAATAAATGTCAAAGTAATCTAGTCCTTTCCTCGAGTAAAGCCCCTAATGACAAGTCGGCTTTAAACCTCCTCTCAATAGTCCCATCGGGTCTCAACTTTTTTTTAAAGATCCATTTACTATCTATGTTCTTTGACCCCTTAGGTAAGTTAGTTAACTCCCAAGTAGAGTTAGACACTATGGAATCTAACTCGCCCTTAATGGCCTCTTTCCAAAAACTAGCATCCACATATTTCATTGCCTCTTCAAAGGTCTTTGGATCCTCTTCTATCATGAAAGCATAGACTAGTTCATCACTCAACAAGTCAACACAAAAACTATCAGACAGAAAAGCAGTGACAAAATCAGAACCAAAGTCTTTTGCTACTCTAGGTCTTTTACTTCTCCTAGGCTCATCTCGAATGGAAGAACTACTAGCATGCAAGTCAACCGAAGTACTACTTAAAGTCAAATCATTTGGAATATCACTAGTAGGTAAAACAACATCATGCGTAGAACCAGTAGATAAATCAACAACGGGGAGAAGAACAAGAAGGCACAGATGCAATATCACCCTTTTTCAAAGGAAAAACATGTTCAAAAAACTCAGCATCTCTAGATTCACAAATAGACCTATCGCTCAAAGTCATGAACCTATAAGCAGTATGAGCATAGCCAATAAACACAAAGATCAAAAGTCTTGGGTCCAATGTTTGACTTCTTATAGTCGAGCGCTCAACTTTAGCTAGACACCCCCACTCTAAGGAAACTCGAGTTTGGAGGATACTCCTTCCATAGTTCATAAGGAGTCTTATCTAATTTTTTGTGAGGTATTCGGTTAAGAACATGGCGGGTAGAAAGGGTGCTTCCTCCCACATTTCATCGGGCAACCTAGAACTTACAAGCATAGCATTCATCATATTTTTCAAAGACTCGTTTTTCCGTTCGGCTATACCATTTTGTTGAGGTACATAGGGGCACTAAGTTCATGAATGATACCCAATTTCTCACAATGGTCATTCAAAGAGTTGTTCTCATACTCTCTACCCCTATCGGACCTAACAATCTTGATTTTCCTATCAAGTTGGTTTTCTACTTGGCCTTATACTTTATAAAAGCTTCCCCTGCCTCACTTTTGGCTTTAAGAAGGTATAACTTAGTGTACCTCGAGTAATCATCAACAAAGGAAATGTACCAAAATTTTCCACCTCTACTTGTAGTGTTCTGGAAATCAGCTAAGTCCATATGAACCAATTCTAGAAGTTGTGTGGTCCTTTGAGTCACGGTTTTGCAAGGTTTCTTAGTAAATTTTTCTTAACACAAAGCTGGACACTTAGAAAACTCGTTGTGGACCGGATTAGGAATTAAAGCTAAGGTCCTTAGTCTCTTAATAGAAGCAACATTCACATGCCCTAATCTACCATGCCATAAATTTAAAGACTCGACAATATAAGCAGAACCATAAATAGTTTTATTAATAGCAGGACACAACAGAATAAGCAACATTCAAAATAAATAAACCCCCACTTAAATACCCTTTCCCCCCAAACTCCCCACCACGAGTCATTACAACCTTGTCAGCCTCAAAAACAATTTTCAAACCAGCTTTATTTAACAAGGCACCAGACACTAGGTTGCGATGCATAGTAGGAACATACAACACATTTGAAAGGGAGAGGGTTTTTCCAGAGGTAAGTTTTAGAGTGACCTTTCCTTGTCCAAGCACTCCAGCAGTTGCCGCGTTGCCCATGTAGACACACTCGCCTTCAGTAGCATCCTGAAAGTCATGGAGAAGCTCCTTGTTTGCACAGAAATGCCTCGAAGCCCCGGTGTCCAAAATCCAATCAGAACTTTTCTCGATCAGATTCGCTTCAACAACCACAGCAGCAACAATGTTATCAGATTCAGCAAGGTTAGCCTGAGGTGCTTGCTTTTGAACAAAACCTTGGCGTTGAGGACATTGGTAAGCCTTATGATCAGGCTTGCCACATACATAGCAAAGAACATACCTCTTCTGAATCTTACCATCAGGTTTGTTGAATTTCCCTTGCTTCTTACCTTTGTTGTTGACCTTCTTACCTTTACCCTTAAACTTATCAGATCCTGATGAAGCGGCCAGCCAGTTTCAACCGGATTAGCTTTGGTAACATTGACAACAACGAGTCCCGATTGTCCTTGATACGGTTTGCCTCTTCAATCCTCATGTGACTAATGAGTTCCTGAAGAGACAGAAACTCTTTCCTATGTTTCAGATTATTTCAGCAACACATTAGCTTGGAAAACTTCGCAAATCTTCATGTCTTCATTTAAGACATCAGCACACAGGTTTTCGTAGACATGAACTTGGTCCATGACAGGCTTGTCATCAACCATCTGGAAAGCCAGCCACATTCCGACAACATATTTTTGTTTCCCAGCATCATCGGCCCATATTTTTCTCGAGGGCCTCCCAAATCGGTTTAGATGATTTATGCACCATAAATAAATCGAAGCAGATTGTTTGTCATCAGATTAAGGATGTGAAAACGAACAGTCTTATTATCCTTTTCATATTTCATAATTTCGTCCTCATTCTTCTTAATAACAGAAGCAGAAGGAGAAGAAGAGGAATCACCTGAAGCAGTAATAGCAGCAGGACAGTTCTTGAAAAGAACGTAGTCGATGTCCAATTGCTCAAAAAACATCAACATCTTTTGAGCCCGGGCGTTTGTAGTTATTTTAGTCAGAGACTCAAGCTTCGAAAGGTGAGCCATGGATTTGTTTGGAACGTCTGCCATTGCAAATAAAATAATTGCTTTCAAATTGTTAGAAACCGACAATTGCAATGGCAAGGAAGAAAGCTGATTTCAAGGTTGTGCCAGTGGTAGGAGAATGCGACTTGAAAGCGTTTCGGCTACAACGGTGGTAATCGATCTTGGCCGAAAAAGCTCCCCAAGGGTTAGCATGACAAACTAAACTATCACTACTAACAGAGTAGGCTATGGAGATTAGCACGTACCCAGGAAAAGAGAGAAGAGAAGAGAAGAGAATGAATTTTATATGTATCAACTGATTAATAAGGCACTGATTTTATAGGAAGAAATCAGACCAAAAACGTAAGTCAAGAATCAGGGGAGGATATCGAGGATTGCCATAAATACTTGTAACTTTCAAGATTGATAGTTTACCACAACACACACACACTTAGGGTCCAAAAAGGTAGTTAAGTTAAGTTTATTACCGCCATAGCCCATGGCCGGACCCGGGCGGGCAACGCGCATGTGTGATAAGGCCCAAACCCAAGCATGATGGCCAACCCAAGATCTCAATCTGCAGCTCGGTAAGAATAAGAAAAGAATATATAAACAAAGGAGTATTCTTGCAAGCAATGTAGGACTTTTTAAAGAAAGGAAGGCTTTTCATGCCTTGATTCCAACAACAAAAATATCCCATTTTAAAATTCATCCACCCAAGTCAAACAAATCAATGCTTCTTTCTACCTTTTCTTCTTCTCAATCTCTATCCTCTTCTCAACCATTGAAAATGACTCTTAGCTTTGTCTCTATGATCTCTATCTTTCCTACTCATTATCATCTCCTTCAATACTGTCATTGTCAGAAAATTGGAATTTTTCTAGGGCTAAAAATGGAAAGATGAGAATCGCATCTTTCCTAGGGCTAAAAAGGGAAAGGTGAAATGGACCAAGTTGGCATTTTTCAAGGCAAAGAAGTTTATAAAACAAGGTAAAATTCAATACATATCTCTATTGAGTACAAAATGCAGTTACAATTTTGTTGTTATTTCTTGTTAAAATTAAAGAAAATGTGAAATCCCTAATTTCTATGTTAAAGCTTTATGGGTAATGATGAACTAAACTACGGTTATTGAAAGCTCACTTATGGTTACTTGAATATACATATACATATTCCTATGTTTTGTGTGTGATAATTGTATTTGTTTATTGTAGGGAAAACCTAATTAATTACATATGTGGATATGAATATATGGGTTGGTGGGATTTTCCAATGCAACGAAGGTAAACAACATATGTTGGGGGAGGGATGTATTATATGAAAATGAGTTTGTTACTGTATGAGTTGAATATAGGGAGTATAAGGAGGCAAGTTATTATAGCCTATGATGACTTAGCGATGATGCATAAGGTTTCCCAGAATTTTAGTGTTCGGTTCAAAAAGTTTGGGAGGGAACTTGACTAATTGGAAGAAAGAAAATAGAAAGTGAGGAAGACATTAAGAAGAGTTAGTCTATGGCAGCAACATGAATGATAGGGTAGTTGTGTGGGCTTTGGTACAAGCAAACCTTCCACCAACCAATACACTAAGGACCAATGTCCAACCTTTGTGCCCCTAAACAAAGTTACTTCATCCCTAAAGTAGTCATTGTGCCTATTAGCCCAACTTAGGAGAAGCCCAAGGTTCAACCTTGAAAGTGATACCATCATACTAGGCAATTCAAAACCTAATATAATAGTTAAACTTTCTCCATATATCCACCTCCATCCTCAAACCTAAGCTTGAGCATAGCAAAAAAAACCTAATCTTGAGCATAACCCTTTACCTGAAGTTGTTCCAAATCGGTGACCTAGAATGAACCAAAAAGAGTAAAAATCAGCTCCCCCCAATTATGAGTAAGAATCAGAGCACAACCCAACAACCCTCTATCCTATTCTAAGCAAAAACCAACTACTCTCCTTATTGTGATAAAAAATCAGAGCACTCCTAGGAGAAAACATGTTGCTCAGAGGGAAAATTAAGTAAGAAACAAGGAAAGAAGGTTAAAGAAGGGAGGAAAAAACCTAAAGTAATTAAGAATTCACTAAATTTTGAAGGTTAGGAATGGAGTAGGGAAGGAGAATGGTAATCTAATTCCGAATGGTTAGATCTAGATATTGAGTTTGTGCTCGGTGAAGAGGATGAGGTCCCGAGGACCAAGGTGATGTCTTTGTCGATGTTCCTGTTGTGGTCAGAGGACCTTGTGTTGGAATAAATTAGAAATATGCTGGGAAACAAAAGTTGATGAAGAGGTGGTAGAGGAAGCTTTTGATCTAGGTGTTGTGCAAAAAATTAAAGTATGATCTGATGAATTGAGAAGTCTACAAGGATTTGATGTTAATCCAGAAACTGATTTTAAGAAGAAATTAAAATCTCCTTCACTCTTGAGCTGAACACTAGTGGAAAAAACGTCAAGGGCTACGGTCAAAATATCCCTAAGGGCTGCGTTTTTGGCGCGCATCCCTTGGCATAGTAGCCCTTGGGCAAAAAGGAAGGGATGCGGTTTTTTATCGCAGCCCTTCACTCCCAAGGGCTGCGGTTTAGGTCCAAAACTGCAGCCCTTCCAGATGTTTGGGCCTAAACCGCAACCCTTGTGACCCAAAAAACAAATTTTTTTTTTCGTTTTTAGTCCTAAATGATCTCCAAATATATATATATATATATATATATATATATATATATATATATATATATATATATATATATATATATATATATATATATATATATATATATATATATATATAAGTATCATTTTCCATTGCAAATTATGTTTTTTATACAAATATAAGAAATTTACAAAAATATAGATATTGGGCAGCAATGGGGAGGGTCAGGGGTGTGCGGTAGGGGGAGGGGAGGAGGGTGGGGGCAAGGTGGGGAGTGCAGGCAGGCAGTGGGAGGGAGGGGCTGGGGGTGTGCGGGGGGAGGGCAAGCGGGGGAGGGCTGGGGGTGTCGGGGGTGGGGAGTGCAGCAAGGGGGAGGGCTCGGGGTGTGCAGGGGGAGTGCAGGGGGGGGGCCGGGGGTGTGCGGGGGGGTGCATAGTGTGTAGTGGTGAATAGTTGGATGAAGTTGAGACTAATTAAAACCACAAGTTGCTATCCTTATTCTCCACAAAAAGCTAATTTCGAAAAGTAAACAAACATAAAGAGAATAACAACTTTGATTATATATATCAACATTTCATATACAATGAACACAAGCTTTACATAAAGATATACATAAGATTGTCTTTGTTTAAAGTTAATTGTCACATTAAACGTATAATTTGAACAAGTAACGAGACAACTAAATTCATATAAAGGTACTATAGAGTTACTATATAGCAAAAATACCAATTTTTACCTCAAACTCTAGGTGGCGTCATAACTAACCAACCTTCAAGCAATAGAAGACATAAGAAATTTAAAAAAGACAAATATATACATAGAAGTGGAAACAACAGCAAACACATGCTGCCAGAAGAGAAGAGTAGTGCTGAGGTTTCTTGTACTGCATAACCCCTCTAACTAGCAATAGCATTAAGCAACACCTACAAATAGGGGTTCACGGTCCAGACCGGCGGACCGGCCGGACGCTTGGACCGGTGGACCGGTTGGAGGATTTGGTGGACGGGGACCGGACCTGTTTTTGGTCCGGTCAGGCGGACCGGAAATCGTCCGGTCCCGTCCGGCTGTTGGACCGATTTTCGTTTTTTTTTTTTTTTTTTGGATTTTAATATTTTATTTGGACGTTGGGCCGTTTGGGCCTCGTTGGCCTGTTTGGACTGTAAAATGACTTGGGGCGCGGTTTAAAAAAATACTATTGGGTTTGTCCGGACTGTTTGGTTGTTGGCGGACGTAAACCCGGAATGCCTTTCCACGGACCGGGACCGGACCGGTCTCGGTGGTCGGCCGTCCAAATCCGGTCCAAATTGTGCCATGTGGCTACCTACAAATGCTCACTCAAATCACTCCATTTGAAAAAGGAGATGACTGATATGCTATTGACTTCACTTAATACATAGCGAACCTACTTCATACATGTGACAATTAGAAAATTAAACATTTCCGATTTCCATTTAAAGCATAATAAATCATAATATTGAGAAAAAACAAAACACCCACCAAAGGAAAAGGACAAAAATGAACAAGACACATCAAGGAAAACATGAAGCATGAAGCAAGCAATAAAAGCCAAAAACAATTCAACAAAACCACCACCATGATCCCAAAGGGAATACAATGCCCATACTAATTCCTCGTACAATCATCTTGAGCTAAGGGAAAGGGGATGATAAATTAGGTTCAACCTCGAACAATCAACTTCGAGATAAAAGGGTTCTAATTTCTAAAACAAAAACCGGAAAAAGAACGCAATATAAAAACAAGTGAGAAATAGAATCACTCATCTCGTAGAAAGACAAATAGTTCATGAATTCCAGCTAGTAGTGGCCGCCTTTTACCGAGTAAACTGTATCCTTTGGTTCCTTGGTATCAGTATACAAAATTTCCTCCTTGCACAGCCACTGATCACTGACGTAGCTTTGGGTCCTTGGTATCAGCAGGGTGCAAGAAGCTGTTAATTACGAAGATAATGTATTAGGGTAGATATTACAAAACAAAATAGAAGTACCAGAAATGGGAGCTTACTCCTTGATCTTTGTAATACATTAAAAAAAACATCATATATGACACTCATATCGCATAGTTCGCAACAGGCACCTAACAAAGAAATGAATAAATAACCACCTACTAAGGCATATTTCTTAGTAACAACACCATATATGACACTCATATCCAATTTCCGCATTCTCTACTTCTTTTCCTTCCTAAACTAGCTCACAGATCATGGTGATCCTCAGATGGACAAGATATAACAACTAAATTACGCAAGATTAACATAAGGACGTCATACTATTATGAAGTTCAAACGCACTTTTCGAATTTAGAGCCCACATTACATAATGGGCTGCCACATTAATCCAAGTTAAATATTTCAAGAATAGAAGCCATTACATTCGTAAGTGGGGCATAATTAGGCTCTCCTTCAATAAGAGATTAAGACTTCAATTATCAAAGAATCTAAAACTTTGGACTTTGGAATAGTAAATTCTTGTTAGATATATATGATGCATAATTTAAAAAGAACATAGTACTTGGAAGTTCAAAATTAGCAGGATTAATTGTATTAGTTTAACCCTTAAATTCAAGTTGTGAATATTTCGAAGTGCTAAAATTAGTTATGGATATTTCGAAGTGCTGAAATTGGTTTTAGACGATTCCTACATCCGCAAACAAATAAACATCCGCAAACTCAAATTCATTGCATAATGAAGAACAATTATTGTAATTCAAAGTAAGTTTTGTAAGATTCTAAAGAAGATCCAAACCCTAAGTTCGACAAAATCAATCAAACAAACGACAAAACACGCAAGAATTGGAGTAACTTAAATCAATAACAAAATAAACTCAAGCCATTGCAAGACTACAACAATTTCAAACCCTAGATCCACGAAAATCATAAAAAAAAAACAGCAAAATCAGGTGAAAACTTAAAATCAAAAGAGAGGAGAGAGAATATACCTCAGCGGTGAGGTAGTCCAGAACGGCGTCGAGGTAAACCGGAATTCCGGACGCTCAGCAGTAGTGGTCGCGCGACAAACAAAAGGAGTAGAGTGCATGTGAGATGACAACGGCGGCGGCGAGCGAGGAGATAGACGGCGGCGGCGAGTAGAGGAGATGACAACGGTGGCGGAAGCGCGAGGCCCCAGCGAACGTTGAGGCTCCGTTTGGTAGGGCGTAAAACATTTTCCTGGAAAACTGTTTTCCTCTATTTTCAATTTTACATTGTTTGGTTTGCAAAGGAGTGTAAAACAATTTTCCCTAGGAGTTAAACTTTTCTCCCAATGATGGAAAACTATTTTCCCTTCAAAATGAAGGGAAAATTGTTTTCCTTCCTTTTCCTTATCTCTTTTGTACACTCCTCTCACTACCTCCTAACTTTCCCTTTCATTTTCCTTTCGTTTCATCATTTTTCTTGCATGAAACCAAACAACGGAAAACTAATTTTGGAATTATGTTTTCCATTGTAAATTATTTTCCATGAAAATCATTTTACACTGAAAATCTTTTACACCCAACCAAAGAGAGCCTAACTGGGAGAGAGAGAAGAGAAGATAAGAGAAGTGCGCGGTGGTGAATGGTGTGGTGCTGGTGCTGGTGCGGTGCTCCGGTGAGTGGGTGGTGCGGTCCGCGGTGGTGAATGGTGTTAGGGAAAAAGCATTGTGCGAGTTAGATGGAGGGAGGGAGGGAGGGACGAGGGAAATTCGTGTGAGTTATTAGAGGGAGGGAGGGAAGCACTGTGTATAAGTATATGCGCGCAAAATGTTAAAAAAAAGGAACGTGAAGGGCTGCGGTTAGATAACCGCAGCACTTCACTATCAAGGGCTGCGTTTTTCAATAAACCGCAGCCCTTGCGTGTTTTTCCACTAGTGGAAGTTCCCAAATGTGTATGCTTGAGAAAGGAAATTAGACATGACTTTATTGAGAACAATTATGAATATTATTTTCTTCACAATGAGAGATCAAGTGTGATTGTTTATTGCAAGCTAAGTTTAGGCGTAGTTGTCCATGAGATAAGAAGCATCAAAAGATTGTGAAGTGTGTACGTGTATGAAGATACAAACAAGTGTAACATCAAAATATATGTTGTGAGGTTGAAAATGGAAGATACTTTCCAGATTAAGAGTTTGAATCTGAACCACAACTGTGGATTCTATCATTCTAGCATAATGGTCAGTTCTGAATATTTGGCAGAAATATACTTGGATGAATGGAGGTCTAATCCTACATGAAAGTTGCAAAAGTTCGTATATATAAGGATATAGGGGGTCCACATAGGGTACTACAAGGCCTGGTTTGCAAGGGCTAGGGCAAAATTGATTCTGTTTGGGGAATGTGCAGAAGAGTATGCAAGGGTTTATGATTGTGGACATGCCCTCCTTAAGCACAATCTTGGATCTTCAATTGTAATTCAATATGATGGGATTGAAAATACACCCCCTTAATTTCTTCAAGAGAATATATGTGTGTATGGAGGCTTGTAAGCAGGGTTTCAAAAGGGACTGGAGTTTGATTATATGGAAAATTCAAAATTTATGAGAATGGGGGATAGCTCGGTTGGTTAGAGCTTCTCCTGTTCAGGGAGATCTTTGGATCGATTCTCATCTCTTACTCTTGTGGCCTCTCTAAAAACCAAAAAAAATCAAATTTTATGTACTTCCTCCGTTCCAATTTAGTTGTGACACTTTCCATTTTAGGAAGTTTCAAATTAGTTGTTACACTTTCATTTTAGGTAATAACTTCTCTTTCTCTCTCCTATCACATGGGACCCTTTTGTTTTCTTTCTCTATCTCTCTCCTCTCCAAAAATTGCCTAGGAGTCCGTGATTTTAAAAGTGTCACAACTAAATTGAAACGGAGGAAGTACATGAATCCAATAATATAACTATATATGGATTGTGGTTGGGTGTTAATAAGGGATTGGATTAATGAACCTCGTTGTACCAGTGTTCGATCATATGGGTGTTACTTCAACGACACCTTCATTTACCTCAACAATCGCGTGTCATATCGTGTTCGATACGACACCATACTTGGATACTCCAATTCAAACTAAAACTTGACTTTTTTTTAATACAAAATAGTCGAATTGAACACTTGGACACCTCTATCCGAGTAGACACTTAATCCTTGTCTGAGTAACATTAAGCTTTTGCTCGTAAGAGAAAATTGATATGTACCATCTTAAAGGTGCATATAAGAAGTAGTAAATAAAAATATTAAGCAATAAGAAGTATTAAATAACACCAACTAATACGTGATGTTGACATAAGTTCTTAAAAAAATATTACCAGTCTACCTCTATTTCTTACCTGCAATATATTTATTTTTGGATGTTTCACAATAATTTCAACATTTTTCTTTTGGATAAATTTTATATTATTAATTACATGGATCATCTGTTTCACAATAATTGCAATATTTCTCTTTTGGATATAATAAATATTATATTATTAATTACATGGAACATGTCTCACTCTCTCTGGTCTCCTCCGATCCTACTCCTTGAATGTGCCATTTTAATACTTCATGTTGCAAGTATTAAGAGATAGAGACCATAATACTACTTCAAGAAATGTATTTGATGATTATATACAACCCTCAAGGCTGATTATCATTTGTATAATTCCAAACTAATTATAAAATTTTCTTTTCCTCTTTTTATTTCTTTTCATGTTTTCTTATACTCAAATACAATTTGTTGGTTTATAACCTGAGTTTCAACTTTTCATAATCATCTCAAGAGAAATTTTTCTACTAAATGGCTCCATTGGAATTTTTTGAGTCGCATTATACGCTCTCTTATAAATTTATTTCGCACATTATTGAATTGGAAAATTTATAAGAAAAAAACCTTTCAAAAGCATCATTTTGGGAGAAAAAACCTTTCAAAAAAATTTTGGCAATCAAAAACCTCCAACTTATATTGTTTTTGCAAGAAGAAATCCCCACACACTTTTCCGACATTGAAAAATACTTTGTTGCGTTGAACATGAGAATAATAGGTTCGACATCGACTAGTGCATATAGCAAAAACATTGGGTCAACGTCGGAATCCATTAGTCAACACGAATTTCGTGGCAGGGGGTTTCTTCTTGCAATAAAATTTAAATTGGAGGTTTTTTATTGCCAAATTTCTTTTAAAATGTTTTGTTTTCACAAAATGGTAATTTTAAAAGGTTTTTGCTGACAAATTTACCTATTACGAAAGTGTATATATATATATATATATATATATTGTTATGAATAGCCCAAGAGATAATTTTAATTGTATAAATAACTTAGGACCACTTCATGAACAACTTTTATTTTGGATAATCCTATGACCAAAAATGAAATTGGTCATCTTATGACCATTTTTGGGTCTGTGGGATGAATATATTATTTCTTTGTCAAATCTCTCGAGTCTTGACCTGCCAAATCATGGATAGCAATGCTCGTGTAATCTGGATATTATCTCAGATAACCCTGACATATAGCCATTTTTTTAAATAACCCACACATTGTCACCCCTATCGCAGATAACCCTAAATTTGTAATTTGTCATTAAACATGATGGAATTACAAACAGCCTTAACTTGGTTTGACTTTTGATGGGTTTGACACCATTTAAGAAGATGGTTGATGGCATTAAATGTGAAGAAGGTGGTTTGTCACCCTATTAGTTGTCTGCTGCTAGCAATGAAACCCTTGAATTGTGCATCAAAACTAATAAACATCCTTTTGAACAACCATCAACCACCTTAAATGCCGCCAAACCCATATAAAGTCAAACCAAGTGTAATTCCGCCATGTTTAATGACAAATTACAAATTTAGGGTTATCCGCGATAGGGGTGACAATGTGGGGGTTATTTGGAAAAAAAAAACTATATGTCAAGGTTATTTGAGATAATATCCTTTTTTTTTCTCACCCTTCTCTCACACACACATTCCTCTATCAACTCTAGACCATAGAAACTTTGGCAGCCAATTATGTCCACAACTTCATATTTGCAAGAAAGAAAAAACAAATTATGATAAATATTCTCTACCACCCAGACTATATCTAACATTCGATGATGGAGATTTTAACCTCGATGCTAATTAAAATAACGACTATGCATGATACATTTGCTATAGAACGAATAATGAATTTATTTATTGGTTAATGTACAACAAAGTAAACTTTTTACACTCAAATTAAAGCCACAGATATGACATAACCAAAACAAGCACACCTACATACGATTTTGTATATTTATTGAGCACGCTAATAATAAACCAATTGATGTGGAGCAAAAGTGTAACTTAAAGAGGATCTTAAGCGGTGCCGAATGCCCTCTTCATTCTCATTACCTCCTCATTACTTAGAAGAGTAATTTGTTGAGCTATATCGACGAGGTAAGTTACCAAAGAAATAAAGAGTTCATAGAGAACCTAATTCTTTGGGTTTGCGCCATTCAAACTAACAAATGCGGTGGTCGGGGTTGCACCAACATTAACTTGGAAATGCGGCATAGCTCGTGGAAAAATCATAACATCTCCAACTTCAAGTCTTCCGTAGTACGCAGTGTTGTTTGTGTCGATAAATCCCCGCAATTATTGACCCTCTTGCTACAAGAATAACTCTCGATGTTCGGTGTGAATGTACCGGTATAACCCCACCGACACCAAAGTCTAACCTTGCCATAGAAATACCTAAGCCATTCAAAGCCGGAAATGCATCCACAAAAGCTAGAGTGACGTTATTTCCAGGGTACGTTTGTGATCGTCACGGTCACCACGGAAACCAAGTGTAAACAAAATCATCTCGTTGTAAGAGTAGCGGGATCCCTACAAGCATATCCTTCCTGGGTCCCTTTGGAGCTAGGATCGCCTACACAAAAGTCAACTTCATAGCATGAGAGAGGACACCAAGAGCGAAAAAGTGAAGAAAACTACAAGGTTATTCATTTTGGAATTCATTGAATTATAAGGGCTAGATTTGCTAAGGGGAGTTTTATTATTGGATCCGTGTTTTTCTTGCATCTAATAGCCAAGAGAGGCACCCTATATATAGAATACTTATCATACCCTAACCAAAGGGGGAATATTAGACATCTTCATGTTCAAATTAAGTGTTCAAGCTAGAAGTCAATCATATGACACGTACAATAACTCTTCAAGATATTAGAAAAATAATTTATATATTCAATAATATGGCTTCTTTTATGAAGAATAGTATTATGGAACCGCAAATACTAAATGTCAATTAAATACGGTCTAAAAACACGGAGCTTAAGTAATAGAAATGACATATTACATTTAAGCTATATAGAGAATTCATAGATGGTGGGTGATTATAAAACTCCTGCATTATTTGAAGATGTCAAAGGTTCTCCTTAGTGTTTTTATTAACGGACTTGGTCTTCGTTATATCCTCTTAATTTTTTGTACAGTTGTACTTATCTCTAGGTAGTTAGTGGTATTTTTACGTAAATAGTTTCTTGCTGTATCGTGATAGTCTGATAGGAGTGAGGATTCGTGATTTTCTCTTCATAGAATATTTTGCTCTTGTATCTAATTGCTCAACAAACTCATGTAGTACTTGTAAAAAAAAATTTGTTTTTGTTTTGGGTGCAACTAGTTGTTTTCCCAAATGACGCTCTATATCATTTAATAGTGGAAATTTTGAAGTATTAAATCAAATACTTGAAAGAGGTGGGAAAAAAGAGTTATAAATATTGGATTATGCCGAGTAAATTATCTTCCAGATCCTTATAAAATAATCTACATAGTAAACGATCATAATATAAATTATGCATGAATATAACCCTCAGCTTTGAGAGAGTACGTATATAAATACATGTTGTAATTAATTACAAAGATTAATTATAATATGGTTTTATTTTTTTAAAATTATGGTTAATGTACAAGAACGCAACTGATGCAATTAGATGGTGTAGTGGTGTTAATTTGGGAGGTTATAAAAATTATAAAAAAAAATTATTATAAGAGTGAAAGGTAGGAAACGCTATTATCAGCATTAGATTAATGAAGAGTAATATATACCTTTGTTTTTCAAAAATTGGAATATTATCTTGTCTTTGAATATATATTTTTTCCACAAAGACCAATATGAGATTGTAGTTAGTTGGTTAGTGCATTTATATTTCAAATGAGATGTTGTGGGTTCGAGTCTTAAAGCACACATTTTTATTGCTTAATTTGTGTCATTTGGTTGGAGGGAGGAGTACATGTGGGACCATTATGAAAACTCAATTGTTGCAATAGAAAAAGATTGGAGGAAGTATGTAGATAACACTTTTGTTACTCTTGTTATTAATATCACCTATATTAGCTAAATCCTTTATTCTTATTAAATTCATGATATGATAGTAATGGTGATAAATTATATCTAACTAGTTATAAAACTCATGTGATACACATGTTTTTACATCATATATTTTGTAGTTTTTATCATTTAATGTTAATCTTAAAAATTATTGTTATTATTATATAATTAAATCTTGTCTAAAAATTCACAGTAATTCTATCATGTATATGCAATTAGTCACTCAAATTCACAAAAATTGAAAAATTGTGATCAAACATGATATATATAGTCGGATTTGTGGCTATACAAACCGTTGAGACTTGAGAGTTGTTATAACGGATGCAATTAACGAAGCAAATAATAATGAACAATCGACACAAGAATTAACGTGGTTATAGAGGAGAAAAAGTGTGTGTGTTGTTTTGTGTTTGAAAATGTAGGTGAAAGGGGTATTGGATAAGTATGTTTTAGGTGTGGAGAAGGGAAGGTGTGGGGTGGGTGGGGGGGGTGGGTAGGGGGGGGGTGTATGTTTGGTGTTGGGGTTATCTCACTAACAATTGTTAGCTAAAAATTGTAATGCGGAGATAGTACAAATTACGAGATAATACGAAGGCAAAGGTTAATAATAGGGTTTATATAATATCCTACAATAATTAACTTAAACAGATGGGCCTAAAACCCGAAACTAAAACACACCCGATATATTAAACAACATATACCGAAAAGTTCGGGACGTTGCCCCCTAACCCCATCATGGCGTTTCACCCCGGGACCCCGTGCTAGGTTAATCCTAGCACCCGCATAAATAATTCAAGGCATAATTCAACAAGAAGTAGCTCTAGATGTCGTCCAAAACCGGTCAATGCATAGGAACTTTATTAAAACCTTTGAATTAGGAATATGGTAAAAGTAGGTTCTTGGAGGAGGCCGAGAGTTTTAATGGCTCTTTATGCAATATTTCTATCTATTATTTTAGAGATTTGTAATGCATTCAATTTAATGGATGGGATTTCATTGAATTATATGCACAAGAAATGAAATCTATAATAACCAGGAAATACTCTTTTTAATCCCAAGTGAAAGAGCTTCTAATAATTCTATTGTCTTTTGGTAGTTTTATTGCAGAATTTCTTTATGTATTTCCAGAATATGAGCGTGTGACTGGTTAGAATTGATCCTATTGATTATACAAATAATGGGTTTGTCATCTTATCCTAATGGAGATTTGTGTACCTTGTTGGGCATTTAGTTTGGCATCTGAGGAATTAGCAACTATATATGATTTATACAGTATCTAACATTCAAGCCTTGAGATCAAATTTAGAACATTTTGCTTTTAAAAAAAGAATCAGAAGTTATAACTCAGAAGAATCTTTAACGAAGTTATACCAAGTTCTATATTTTACATAGTGCTTTTTTTTGAAAGTCACAAATGACTCAACTAAAACCCTTTGAGCCATCCTTAGCTAACAATATAATTGACTAATATCATAAGATATATATACGTTTCAACGAGGTAAATAATAATGAGTGGATCCATGAAAATTCAAACATATATACCAAGTAAGACCATACAACATGTTAATATAATATTTCCATATTGATGGAGTTTATAATATTATTTTATATACTCACTCTGTTTCAGATAATCTAAACACTCGCTGGGACACGAATTTCAAGGAGATAAGTTATATTGTGGTTATTAAGTGTTACTTATTACGTTTTTATTTACTTGCTACAAAGAGACAATACGCATATTTTTAAGCAAGAGAGAGAAGGAAGGGAACCATGTGATCGAAGTGTGGGAAAATTCTATTTTACAACCAAAATAATGGTCCCCGTCATATATTTTAATAGTAAATGATCAAGTTGGATTTGTATTTTTAAGTGTGCAAAAGTAGGCTCTCACATAATCAAGTGTGCAAATGTAGTTCTATTCAAAAAAAAAAAAGTGTGCAAATGTAGTATGTAGCAATTATTGTAAAATTTCTATTTTAAATAAATGTTGCAAGTATTTAGAAACAAGGGAAGTATTTTATTATAAAGTAGAAGTAGTAGGAGTTAGTGGGATATTGTCTTTAGAAAAGTAAAAGTAATAGGAGTTAGTCGGCCAGAAATTTCGTTTTCTTAATACTTGTAAGTTGCAACCACTGACTTGCTCTTATTCATTCATCAACTTTCGTTTATGATTATTTATGATATACAAAATATAAATATTATTAACCGATATGCGTTAGATTCATCTCAATATGTATTTTACAAATACCAATATTATATGACTTTTTAGTAATCCGTCAAAGATGTATACTTGACAAGTATTATGAAACGTAGTAAGTATAAAAAATAAGTAGAACTAGATAATCGAGTCGACTTAATTGGTTAGATGCTCTCCTGCGACGGCATTCGGGGCTCGATTATTCTGCTGCAAAGTGGGATCCAAAAATCCCCCACTTGAAAGGATACTCTTCTTACGTTTAGAAAAAAAAAAGTAGAACTATACTATAAATGAAAGTGTTTAAACAAACTTAGACAAACAAAAAAATGAAAAGTATTCAGATTATATGAGAGTTCGGGACAAAGGAACTACAATTTTTTTATGCTTTACAGAATGTGAATATCCTTTGCGATCCTGTAACCTTGGTATCTTGTGATACTCTATACTCTTATCACATGTGCATGACTTTGTCAAACCATGCAGGAAAACTAATATACAATCACCAGTTCACCACGGTTTAGATTATTGGATTTTCGTACATCATCTTTGAATTCTCCATATAATAGTATCTTGTAATATATACTTCTATTACTTAAGTTCCGTATTTTGCAGACCGTATCAAATTGAACTTTTTTTATGTTTGGTTCTATCCTTCACGAGAAAAGCCATCAAAAAATAGGGAAAATAAAATTCTAGTTATCTAAAAGAGTTGCGTGAATCGTGATCATTGACTTCCAGTGAACAGGAGCTACTTCAACTCCTCTATATATACGGTGTCAATCATGGGTATCAGATGCAAGAAAAACCCAAATCAAGTAGTAAGTTCCACCCACCATTTACCAAATCTACCATATATAATCCTTGTTATTTAAGTTCCAAGATGAATAACCTTTGTAGCTTTCATCACTTTTTCTCTCTTAGTTGTCCTGTGGTGCATGGAGTTGACTTGTTGTGTGCTGATCGTAGTCTCCCAAGGGGGACCGGAAAGGCGTACGCTTGTAGGGATCCCTCTTCTTTGCTACGGCCAGATGATTTTGTTTACACTTGGTTAGTGGTGGCAGAACGATCACAAACGTGCCCGAATAACGTAACTCTAGCATTTACGGATCAATTCCCATTTCTAAATGGTTTAGGTATTTCTATGGCTGAGTTAGACTTTTGGTATCGGTGGAGTTATACCGTACACTCACACGTAACATCGAGGTTATTCAGGTAGAAGGTCAATAATTGGGATTATCGACACAAATATACACTGCTACTATGGAACACTTGAGGTTGGAGACGTTATGATTTTTCCACAAGCTATCTGCATTTCCAAGTCAATGTTGGTGCAACCCCGGCCTTTGCATTTGTTAGTTTGAATGCCGCAAACCCGACAATTCAATTCTCTATGAACTCTTTATTTCTTGGTAACTTACTGTTTGATATAGCTCAACAAATTACTCTTCTAAGTAATGAGTGAAGTAATGAGGATGAAGAAGGCATTCGGCACCGCTTAAGATACTCTTAAGTCATACTTTTGTTCCACATGAATTGATTTACTAGTGTGCTCAATAAACATATATACGGGATCGTATGTAGGTGTGCTTGTTTTGATTCTTTTATATTTGTTGCTTTAAATTTAAAAAGTTTGCATTGTAGTACATTCACCAAGAAATAAATCATTCGTTTTATAACAATATATCATACATAGTGTTTATAAATTTCTATCAGCATCGAGCTAGGTTATAATCTCTATCATGGCACGTTAGACATAGGCTAGGTGGACGGTGGTAGAGAAGTTTTTTGGTTTTTGGTTCAAATATGGAGTTGTTGACATAATTGGTTGCGAAAGTTTCTATTGCCTAGATTCTTTTAGAGGAATGTGTGCGTGAGAAAAAAAAAAGATCACACAAGCATTGCTATCCATGACTTCAAAGGTTAAAAGATTTGAACAAAGAAATATATTCATCCCATTGAAAACCACAGACTTAGACATAAGATGGCAAAATTCATTTTTGCTCATAGGATTACCCAAAATAAAAGTTACTCATGAAGTGGGCCCAAGTTATTCAGGCAATTCAAATTTATTTAATCATCAAGTTATAAAGGAAGACGGTAAAACACAAAACTTTCTCTTTGGGGGAGGTAGTAGGTCCGGACGATACCTCGAGTCCCAGTGAATTACCCAGGGTTCGAATCTTCATCCTAACAATATGTTGGGCATTTACTTACGGGATGTTTAGCATCTACACGCACTTTGGCGTGTGCCTACAGTTAGTAGCTGCAAACAGGGGTTGATCTTGACCAATTATCTCTCCTAAAAAAAAAAACAAAATTTCTCTTTCTTAAATGTCCATAGTTGTACAAATTCGACAAGATATATTTGATTTATCTTAATAGAGTTAAATGGTTCTTTTACTTCTTGCCAATATTAATTAACAAAAGGCACAAACTAAGGAATCGAATGCATCAAAAATTTCTACTAATTTCTGCAAAATTATTGAGTTAGATAGAATAGGGGTGGAATGATGCGAGTCGAGTTTGAGTTGAGTCCCGAGCACACGCGAGTTGAGTTTTGTCCCGAATTTTGACCGAGTCGAGCCAGAGTTGATTTCGAGTAGCTTGCAAGTGTCTCATGTTAAAAGCAACAATAAGCTAGAAAAATGTTGAATTTAGGTATTTTGCTATTGATAATTGGGTATTGGAGCTTTTCACGAGTTTTCGAGTCGAGTATCAGTTGCTCAACTCGACTCACCAACATCTCGAGTCAAACTCGAGTTCAATTCGAGGTCACTCGAGTAGGCGTCGACCGAGTCGATCTCGAGTACCTCTGAAGTTATCTCGTCTCATTGCCACCCCTAAAGATAGAATTTAAGCATGATATGTCTTTGAGAAAAAGAGGTTAAAGTAGAGGTGGCCAATGGACTGATTGCGGTGATAGGCTAAAGTCGCATCACCTAATCAAAAATAACCTAAGGTCCACTAACTAGTAGTCAAGGAAGTCGGGATCAAATCCACAGGAGATAGCTATACTATTATATTTAAACTCTAATATTATACTAACTAAATCGGATGAAAAGGGTTGGTTTAATGAACTAAGCAAATAATCAAATCACGAATTTCAATTAAGGGAAAAGACTAGGGAACGGTTCACCATGTATGCAATTCAGGATATCAAGAATGATTGAAGAACTCGATGAAATAATCTAATTAGGGCACATGTAATTTCTCTCGAACATTACCTCCCTCGAAACTCACTAAGCCGCTCTCGCATGGTCATAGATCACTAAACCTACTATTGTGAGCCTATACAAAATCCTACCTCTCAGTCGATAACTTTGTATTGCAATAATAATCAACACTGATTGGCCAAACTTGTAGATTAACATAAATAACTCAATAGCAAGAATCAAACAATTCAAAAATTAAATAATCATTCAATCAATCCATAATATGCATACATAGATCCCCAAATCCCTAGAAAATAGACTACTCACACATATATAATTGGGGAAAACATAATCACAATTAAATAAGAAAGTAACATGATGGAATAACAAAGAAGAATTGAAAAGAGAATAATAAGGGATGAGAAACAATACCAATTGAAGAACAAATCTTGAAATTAATTACTCTATTGAATCTTGAATGAATGTGTAAAGTAGAATAGACTAGGGTTCTTGAGAGAATAAAAGTGCTTCAAAAAACTAATGACTGAATTAATAATAAGAAAACATCATGTTTCTATTCTAAAAGGATAAGTATTTATATTAAACCAAACCGGCGCAACACGCGCTTCAAAACACTTAAAAGCGACCTCGCCCGACCAACCCGGACGGTTGCCGGGTACCATAAAGTCTTCGTCTCGCCCGACCGGGCGGGATCTCGCCCGGCCGGGCGGGGATCTCGCCCGCCGGAGCGGGATCTTGCCCGGCCGGGTGGTCTTGCGCAACTTCTTTCCCACGGAGATGCGTCTGCCAGACCAACCAGGGCGGATGTCGCCCGTCGGGCCCGCAAGTAACTTTGCTTCCAACTCTTTTTCAAACTCAAAACTTGGCTCGGTCATGTCGCCTGGCCGGTTAGGGGCGGATGTCGCCCCGGCAAGGCGGTCTTCGGGATATAAGACCGCCAAGATTCCGATCTTCAAAATGCCATAACTTTTGCGTTATTTGTCGGAATTAAGCAAGTGACCACTCGTTGGAAAGCTCTTAAATTGTAGAATCTAATCCAAGTAAAATGCTCGTGCCCTCAAAAGTCCATCATCTCTTGTAGTGGTATAAATGAGTAGGAAATGCACCAAAACATGATAATTCCTACAACGAACAACTTGAAACTACTAAACACACTACAAGGAGCACATTAGTACTAAAAATGGCTCAGAAGAGCGCAATTAAGACCAATAATCAATGAGGGACGGGGGTAAAAACTCTATATAAAATAGACATATCATCTGGGTGGGCTAGCTCGCCATAGCCCAGGATAGACCACGAGTTTCGCGGGCTGGGTGGGTTCTGGTGGGCCAGTTTACTCGGCCAACAACGATTTGGTCAGGGATTTCGCGATTCATGGAGCGGGTTTGGAAGGTCATGGGTTTGATGGGTTTTGGACCGGGATGTTCATGAGCCTGGCACGTGACCCACAAGGCGAGCTGGGCTGGGTGAGCTTGATTGACCCGCACCATTGGCCACCTCTAGGTTTAAGGCTTCGGGATAAAGAGGAATTCATTTTAAACAAGTCTCCAAAAGTAAAACTAAGGAAAGAAATGGAAGGAACAGGGAGTCGAGGTGGCAATAAGTTGTTTGGATAGAGTAATTTTTTAAGTTAAGTCATATGTGGATCAACTTTATCTTTGCGTTAAGTTCGGGTCGAGGTCGAGATCCATTGAGTTCATATACATTACATGTCCATAATATTTTGAGTCGGATTGGGTTGGATGACCCGGGTCAATATTTTAGGGTTAAAATTGTGGTCCCCACCTATACTTTAGTTGGATTTGTTTCACATTCTTATGAAATAATTCGGGGTTAAAATGTGGTGCCGACCTATTACTCTATCTTTATTTATTTTTAATATAGGTATGTAAAATGCCTTACTTAATACATCCTCTCGTTTTATAATGCTTACAACCAAGTTGTTTGACATGCACTTTTAGAAGTATGATAGTGTAATAGACAAAATAAACACTTAGATTAATTAGAATCATTTCAAGAACGAATAACCCAACATCCCAACCTCTCATATTACAGTGCTCTAAATCATTTTAAATACACTTTTTTGCTTACCTTGTCTATCATCTTTCTTTAAATATGTGTCAAACAACTTAGTTACAACTTACAAGTACCATAATACATAGGAAGTATAAAGAGAAATAACAAACTAAAGGTTGACAAACTACTTACTCCGTCTTATTACTTTGCAAGTTTACCACTGCATACGGGGCGAGGAGATAGAGAGATAAAGGAATAAAATATATAAAGAAGAATCCCATATCTTGATAAGAGAAAGCGATAATATATTCTTATAATGCCAAAAATGTAAATGTTACTGGAGTAATGAAAGCGTTAACTCGTAAATTGGGCGTGGTTCATTTGGGCTCGTTTTAGATCCTTTGAAGCCATTCTATGCTATATTGGGCTGGATTTAAATGTGCATCAGTTATTAAAAAAAACCAATAGAGTAACGAATTTCCTTAATCAGCCCATAAAAATAAACTACTCCATCAACAAACACATACAACATGTTTAGTAAACAAAATTAATAGCAATTTCTGGAAATATCTCATCTTCTTCATCATCTTCAACATTTTTCAGGAGAGAAAATAATGGAGAAAGGTAAAGGGGTGTAATGGTGGGAGGAAGAAGATGGGCGGTGGAATTTAGTGATAATTCAACTGCTCCTTCTTCTCGCGACTTTCCTGATCCACCTGGTTTTACTCGCTTCTCAAGATCAGGTATTTTTTTTCTTTGATTTTGTTTTGATTTGATTTGATCAAGAAATTTTGAAATTCTAGGGTTTTAATGTTTGATGTTTGATTTGGTTTAGGAGGATTCATCGCTTACTCGTCAAAAGAAAGATGCTGAAGCTACTTGGAAATCTCAGGTGAAATTTTTATCATTGCATCTTTCAATTTTAGGGTTTATGTGTTCTTTTCAATTTTTTGTGATAATGTTGAAATTTATGTTTTGCTGGTTTTGTTGATGAGTGTTATTTGGATCGATTAAGGGATGTGTTAATTTATGTTGTACATAATGTAATTTCAAGTCAAACTCTTCAATCGATGTGAAATTAATTATCTTAGTGCTATGTTTCTGCTATCGAAAGATTATATCGATGTATAATTGTGTAAAATTAGTGTGTGCAAATGAAGGAAAAGTGAAGTAGATTTCTATGAGTTTTCTTGTCTATGATACTGAGAAATACTATTAAATCTTTGGAATTGTATTATGAAACCAGTGATTTACAGTGGGGTTAGCTAATTGTGAATTTGGCTGGGAGTAGGTTACGGTTGGGGATTGCTTCAAAGTGAGAGCATTCTCAGATATATTTTCCGTTCTGAATTTATAATTACACACCTCTATGTGATACGTGATAGGTGATACTCGGTGATTCAAGCAGATTTATTGTATGGTCATAGAAAGGAAGGAGGGAGTACATCTAGTGGGTTCTTGTCTTTCTAATAATGCAAGTTTGACTTTTTTCTGCTAGCTTGCAACTAATTTTACACTCTTTATTCTGTCAATAGAAAGCTTGGGAAGTAGCACAAGCTCCTTTGAAAAATTTGATGATGATGGGATTCATGATGTGGATGGCGGGAAGCACTGTACATTTGTTTAGCATTGGTATAACTTTTTCAGCCTTTTGGCAGCCCATTAGTGCCCTTCGAGATGTTGGAAAAGGTACAATCATCTACACTTGCATTTCATGTTATTAAGTTTGTTTTCCCTTTCTATGCCAATGAAGTAGTTATTGCATGTTGTAGTACAAATGTACAATGACTCTTTATTTTCTGCTTAGTAGGTCTGCTGGAACTGTACAGCTTGATATCAATCTAATATTGGTTTTTTTTTTTTCCAGTTTTTGAGCCTTATAAGGACAGCAAAGTTGAGCTTTTGGGGCCAAAGCTTGTCTTTCTTGCTCTGAACTTTGTGGGACTTGGCCTTGGTATCTGGAAGGTAATTTGAGTGGCTAATTAATTTTTTTGGGAGAGGGATAAACTCATCAGTTGTTTTTCTTACATGTATGTTCTTTATCTTGTTACTGGCAGCTCAACACACTGGGTCTACTTCCAACTCATGCGTCAGATTGGGTGTCATCCTTACCTCCTGCTCAGGTTTGGCATCACCTCAAATCTTCTTTCCGTTTAGACTGTTTAATTTAATAGCTTTCTACTGGGTGATGAACAATAACTGCAGATGAATCACATTATTCTTATTACTTTGACTTGCTGGATACCTGTTGTCTATATGCTCTGTGTGATCATGCCAAATGATAGTTGCAACTTAACAAGTGAATGGGGATTTGCTCATCGTCCTTCGAGAACTATAATATTTACGGGAGAGTCACGCATGAGCTGATGTTATAAATCCTGAAACCTGTCTGAATTTCAAGCTTAGCTAGCTTGGTCAGTATTTTGTTCTGAATGAGCTACTGCTCTTGAGCTTATGGGAGAACACAAGGTACCTGTGCATTTGGTGCTTACATCACTTCAATGATGTGGTGCTTCTTGGCATGTTGTATATGGAGATGGGGAAAGAAGAGTTTATTTGTTGGTAGAGTATGTTCTTCTTAGTGGAGATGATCTCCTCTTTTTGGAAGATTTGATTTCTTTAGGGGTGGGGGTGGGAATAGGCTTCTAGTTGGGACAAGAATTATAATTTTTTTTTTTTTGTGGGGTGGGGGGGTAGTTAAATAGAGCTGCCTGAAATTCTTTGATTTTCTGGTTTCCCTATTTACAACCAAAAGGAACCTGATTTTTATCACATTGCTACAATGGCAAGTGCAGGTTTGATTGCTGCATGTGTTGGTGGACTTTTTGTAAGTCGAGAGATGTATAGTTGATCCCTCACGAACATAAACTGTATCTTTATGCTTAGAATGCCAGGGTTATGCTGGGTAAGGTAAAGTGATATTTTTGCCAATCCGGTTGGACCTCCCCCAGCAAAGCATTGGTAAGATAAATAAGATTTCATCCTTCCATAATACATCCTTCTTTATCCACTTAAACTCCAAACAACAACTAACCTCCTCTTACCTGTAGACTATAGTCTTCTTTATCTAGGATACCCCTAAGACTTGGGCATTGATTCACCCCCCTGTCAATATATCTCCTTGCATGGCTTCTCCTACACTCCCTCCCCAAAGGAAAAGAAAGAAAAAGAAAAGCACAACTCTTATTATGGTTGTCAACGTGTAGTGAACTAGTGACACCCTTAATGGCATTTTTTATAGATGTAGTGTGTTAAGTTACCGATGCAATTACGCAGTAGTGTGATGGCATTTAAGTGAAACCTTACATTTTCGAGAAATAAGTATGTGTTAGTAAGAGGTGACATACTCTTTAATTTGACTTTTGAGTGTTGTGAAGATTAGTGGATAAAGATATGTTACTAATAGGATGAAATAGATAATCATTATCTATTTGTAATGTTTGTTTATGATAGGTCCTCGTGATCTGTGATCCAACCCCCTAGAACCCCCCTCCCCCCCTCAGGGCTGCTGTTCAGGTCTCTTATATAGCACACAGTCATGTTGTCTCTCTGACACTGTTGAGTGTCGTCCAGTAGCCTCCTGGGCTACAGGTAGTTGCTTGAAGGTGCAGCTACTTGGATTGATGAGTGATCTCATGTTTTAGGACACATCCTTTTGTATTGTGCTTGTCTTAGCAGGTCATCCATTTAAAATTTCTTTGAAGCCAACTATGAATAGTAATTGATGCTATTTATTTTCTAAAATAGTAGTTGTTGAATGTTGTGTTGTATCTGTATGCATGATTGGTGATTGCATAGCTACCCATCATGATGTATGTCCATTATGTTTATGAGGAAGGATTACTGATTTTTATGCCGCATATACTGTAGAGAAGGGAGAGTTGTGGTTCTAGTCAAGCTGATTGTGTTACAAGTTCTTCTGTTTCTCATCACCCTGCTTTTAGTGTATTGTAATATCATCGTCAAGACTTCCATATTCGACCTTAACAGTTTTTTTTTTTTTTTTTTACTCAGGATGTTGGAGTATTCCGGTGGTGGTGGTGGATTCCGTCTGTTGTGAAATGCTTCAAGTGTTAGAGTCAACAACATTTCGTGAAGCATAGCTGTTATATCTGGATTACTAGATTAAGTATTGCACCCTCATGGTCTAAAATTGTGATTTATATGTATAACATGCAAGATAGCTCCTGTTTTGGGAGAAATTTTTGGGGGCACGAAGTGGCTGAGGAGATGACTAATTGATAATCATGCATTATAATTCCTTTTTAGTGGTTTTTTATCTGATCAATATTTTTCTGTATCAGGGTAATTTATAATTAAGTCTTCTTTTTCAGCGTTTGCAGTTATCATTTTTGCTTGTCTAATCCCCTTTGTTTATCCTTGCTATTGATCTGTGAGTAGTCAGAGTTCTTTACATTCGAACAGGCAATTCGACAATATGACAATAGGTCTTGGTACTCTTGTATCATAGAAGTAGATTATTAGCTGTAATCGATGGAGATGAAAGTAAGCGCAAAACAGAATACGATCTGTTGAATTTGCAAGAAAATGTTGCTTGGATCCTCATATGCAGTGGCAGTTTGGGTTATCAGAAAATATGTTCGGAAGAAAAACCCTTCTTTATACTACATAATTTTGTGTGAAGGCTATCAAAACTTCGCGGAGTGTGATTTCTTTAGGGGAAATGATGCAAGATACGTGCATGGATTACTTCACCAACTATCTTTATTTGCTTTATTAAATTGTTCGTGGTTTTCTTTACTTCTTAAAGTAGAGGGTTTTTACATTGACCAAAAATATGTCATTTTATTTTTGTTAGTTAAGTTAGTTGAGTTGTTTAAGCTTAATAACCGAAAACACTTAATGAAATTTCGGTGCATTAGAAGGTTTTGTCATGGTTGTATTTTAGGAAAGTCTAGTGTTCCTTGAGTTGAAAAGCGTGCAAGGGAATGCCCTAGCTGCTGCTGCGTGGTTTTCTTATTTAAGGAAAGTGTTGCTTCTCTTTCCTAAAGCTTTTGTTTCCCTTAAATTAAAGCTAGATTCTAGGCTTAAGTTTAGGGGAAACTTTCCTAAATTACTACTAGTTGGGCGTGTGATGTAAAGTCTTGGAGGGCAAGAGTTGTTTGTTGCTCCTAGCCTTATAAATAGGCGCCTAAGTTAATAAAGAAAAGGAGATATGAGTGATTTTGAGTAAAGAATTCGAGTGCTTGTTGCATTGAATATTTGGTCGTCGTACCAAGAACATACAAATCGTGGTTTGTGTGCATCTCCTAATCGAGGTTGGTGAGAGATCCTCTAGTTCTCGAGGGAACAAGAGCCTATCTTTGTTTATTTTACTTCTTATTTCTTAAGTTTTCAATCATAAAACACCATAAAAACGTCACTTAGATTCTAGGGTATACATTGTGGATTTTTCGGACTTCAAATTCATATCAGTTTGAATGATGCAAGATACGTGCATGGATTACTTCACCAACTATCTTTATTTGCTTTATTAGAATTGTTGCATGGTTTTACTTTACTCTTAAAGTAGAGGTTTTACATGTGACCAAAAATATGTCATTTTATTTTGTTAGTTAAGTTAGTTGAGTTGTTTAAGCTTAATAAATCCGAAAACACTTAATGAAATTTCGGTGCATTAGAAGGTTTTGTCATGGTTGTATTTTAGGAAAGTCTAGTGTTCCTTGAGTTGAAAAGCGTGCAAGGGAATGCCCTAGCTGCTGCTGCGTGGTTTTCTTATTTAAGGAAAGTGTTGCTTCTCTTTCCTTAAAGCTTTTGTTTCCTTAAATTAAAGCTAGATTCTAGGCTTAAGTTTAGGGGAAACTTTCCTAAATTACTACTAGTTGGGCGTGTGATGTAAAGTCTTGGAGGGCAAGAGTTGTTTGTTGCTCCTAGCCTTATAAATAGGCGCCTAAGTTAATAAAGAAAAGGAGATATGAGTGATTTTGAGTAAAGAATTCGAGTGCTTGTTGCATTGAATATTTGGTCGTCGTACCAAGAACATACAAATCGTGGTTTGTGTGCATCTCCTAATCGAGGTTGGTGAGAGATCCTCTAGTTCTCGAGGGAACAAGAGCCTATCTTTGTTTATTTTACTTCTTATTTCTTAAGTTTTCAATCATAAAACACCATAAAAACGTCACTTAGATTCTAGGGTATACATTGTGGATTTTTTCGGACTTCAAATTCATATCAGTTTGGTATCGAGCAGCAAGGTTGTAGAAGAGCGTGAGGGCGCGTGAGAAGGCGGATTGTTGTGAAATTTTGTGTGGATAAACTAGACTTCACGAAGATTGTTGTATCAAAATTTCAGCGTATTTCAATCCGTAACAAAGTCACAGCAACGAGAAACATTTGCATAAACTTTCCGCAGATTCAATCAGTTCTAAGGTAAACTTTAGGAAACTCGTTCTCCTAGCATATAACGAATTTTTGAGAGTTTCTTGGCTTAAAATTGGACTAATTTTTGTCTAGTTTAATACTGGAAAGTTTCATAATTTTTGAATAAATTTTCCTATTTAGTCGAACAAGTTTTTGATAATTGGGCAAAACCAAACTAATCTGGACCAGTTTTTGATGAATTGAAACTGCAAACAATTGGTCGGGTATTTGTTGATGAAATTTTGGTCGAGTGTTCCGGACACATAGGGATATCTTGTGTTAAAATTTCATGAAATTTCGATGTGTTTTACTTAGGTTTTAAATCTCGAACTTTAAGTGAAATTTCTGGGCAGTTTACTGAAATATTGCAGTTGGTTGTTGTTGTTTGGTTCGTATGGATATATTTGATTTACCATATGATGAGCTTCGTGAGAGGTTATACATACAACCCTTGGGTCGTTCAAAATTGTGAAAGCACTCCGTGAGGGATTAGGGAATGCTTTACATGATCTTTTTGTTGAAATTATTAAACCTGTCGAATATTCTCCATGCCATACATTGGAAGCAAGTGCTACACAACCTTCTCATGTTGAAGTTCAAGAAAAGATTGAAACTTTTTCTTGTTCTAAGGATAAAGATTTGATCTTTGAAGTTTCTTATGTTGAATATGAATTCAAAACTCGGATCTTTGGCTTGTACAACCATCAAATTTCCAATCTTTGTTATTCCATGTGCGAAGAAAGCTACAAAAGAGCGTTGGGTGCAACAATATGCGCATCTTCTACCGATTTTTGTCATGATCATACACATCCACAAACCTCATGGATTCCACTTCTATTTCTCATCCGTGTACTTGTTCTTATGGTTCATGGTTATCGTATCGTGGATGATTGTTGGTTACATCAAAACTTGAGACAAGTTTTTTTTTTCAAGAGGGGGAGAATGATGCAAGATACGTGCATGGATTACTTCACCAACTATCTTTATTTGCTTTATTAGAATTGTTGCATGGGTTTACTTTACTTCTTAAAGTAGAGTGTTTTACATGTGACCAAAAATATGTCATTTTATTTTGTTAGTTAAGTTAGTTGAGTTGTTTAAGCTTAATAAATCCGAAAACACTTAATGAAATTTCGGTGCATTAGAAGGTTTTGTCATGGTTGTATTTTAGGAAAGTCTAGTGTTCCTTGAGTTGAAAAGCGTGCAAGGGAATGCCCTAGCTGCTGCTGCGTGGTTTTTCTTATTTAATGAAAGTGTTGCTTCTCTTTCCTTAAAGCTTTTTGTTTCCTTAAATTAAAGCTAGATTCTAGGCTTAAGTTTAGGGGAAACTTTCCTAAATTACTACTTAGTTGGGCGTGTGATGTAAAGTCTTGGAGGGCAAGAGTTGTTTGTTGCTCCTAGCCTTATAAATAGGCGCCTAAGTTAATAAAGAAAAGGAGATATGAGTGATTTTGAGTAAAAGAATTCGAGTGCTTGTTGCATTGAATATTTGGTCGTCGTTCAAGAACATACAAATCGTGGTTTTGTGCATTCTCCTAATCGAGGTTGGTGAGAGATCCTCTAGCTTCTCAGACCAAGAGCCTATCTTTGTTTATTTTACTTCTTATTTCTTAAGTTTTCAATCATAAAACACCATAAAAACGTCACTTGGATTCTAGGGTATACATTGCGGATTTTTCGGACTTCAAATTCATATCGGGAAAGCTTATGAGTTATGAGCCACTCATTTTTCTTTTGAAAGTTGTAGTGGGAGGCAAGTTTAATCCAACCATAATTGTAAAAGTTGGCCTTTCATTTTCAATGATACTGATAATTTTCCAGGAATTGAACTATATTCTTGAATAGTGTGTTTTGGGTTTTCTCAATGGGAACCTTTTCAGGAATTCGACTATTTTCTTGTAAAGCTGTTAAACAAATCCCTCAAAGAGAATGAAAGATATATCAACTGAGCTCGGTAGGAGACATGAGGAGCCTACATCCAGAATGGTTGAAGTATGGCATATGCTTGATGCGTCCTGTGTGGGCTGCTTATATGATCAAGGCGCTAGGCCTTGAAACTTGAAAGCCATCGATGTGGCGATGTCGCTTGATGGCCTAGCTACTGGCTGTGGACAGGGAGGGCAGTGGTGGGTTTAGGTTTTGCCAAGATTGCACGGATCGGAAGATTCCTAGTTAAAGTAAGTCGAAATTTTCCAAATATATAGGGTCTATCTTGCAAAAAATAGTTGTAATAATGGTTAGCAGTTGGATGATAGTTAGAGATTAGCTATCAAAATACTTTTACATTTTTGCGTTGAATAAACTAGGTGTTAAATTAGTATGTGAACAGTATAAAAACTCATATGTTGCAACAGATAAAAACCGAAAGAAGCAATAAACCAAAGACTTTGGTCCTGTTTAGTAATTGAGCAGTAGACGTTAACTGTTAGCTACCTTATCAGATAACCTGATACCGAATTTCATCAGTATTATGATAAATGAAAGTCCGATCAGATTGATTCGACTAATTGCTAGCAGAAAGCCGTCTGGTACATATTATCCCTTATCCATAATTGATCGACGTCAAATGACCCAATACGACATCCGCTTAATACGTTAGGGGCTTAGGGATACCTAGCAAGGGTATAATTTTAGAGAACTTGGGACATAAACGTATTTTTCCTTCATTCTCAAACTTCTAATATCGAAAGCCTACTCCTTCCAATTTTTTTAAAAAGAGCTTTTTTATCCCAAAAAGCCTATTCCAAACCTTTTACCAAACACCAAATTAAATGATTTCGACTAACCAAATCCCCTAATACGACTTCAAATCTCTAATCTTACCCCAAACCTCTCTTTACTTTATCTTTAAAATTTACTCCCGTACATAATACTCGTAGTTAATACATTCCACTCGTCGTAAAAGCTAACTTTTTAACTTTTCCAAAACACTACCTCGAATAAAAATATACACCTCCGCAGCAAGTAGCGTAACAACCAGGCGAATCAAAACACAAATAAACCATTCCTTATTTCAAACCAAACATAATTCACCTCATCTCACCCTCCCAAATCTTTCTCTCTCCTCAAAACCCCCTTCTTCATCCGAGCTACACTTTCATCATCAATGGAGTTCACACCACAACAACTTAAACAGTACGATGGAAGCGACCCATCGAAAGCCCATTTACGTCGCAATTAAGGGCCGGGTTTTCGACGGGGGTACTGGCAACAACTTTTATGGGCCTGGAGGTGCATACGCCATGTTTTCTGGCAAAGATGCAAGTAGAGCTCTTGCTAAGATGAGCAAGAATGAAGACGATGTCGTTTCTTCCATTGATGGACTTTTCAGAAAGAACTTGATGTTCTTGCTGATTGGGAGCGGAAGTTTGAAGCTAAGTACCCTGTTGTTGGCCGTGTTGTTTAAAATTTTATAATTTTTTGTAGAGTATGGTTTTATTTTTATGTTGCTATTTTAATAATTTCATGGGTTAAATGATGTATTGTTGTTATCTCATGTGTGGGATTGTTGAAGTGTCTAACTTTGTTGCTGGTGTATTTTGAGTTTGTGGGTTGTTAATGGATATATGTGATATTTGGTATTTCTGAATGTGTTGTATGATCAATTGTATCAAGAAATTGGACTTGTTGAAGCTGAATTTTGGTTTCTGATGTTGTATAGTGATGTTGGTTCAGAGTTGAATGGTAGATTTAGCATGAAATTGGTATGATCGGTTGGTCGAAAGTCGAATTTGAATGCTAATATATATAAGTAGATCATTAGATGTTCAATTTAGAATTCTGATGAGTGGTATGGAACATGGTTAATAATTCTGACTTTGTGAAGCTGAATTTGATTTTTTTTTTTTTTTTTTATGTGAATTTGTATTCTGTATGTGATATAGTAATGTGGTTTGAGAAAAAAAAATTTTTTTTTTTTTGGCGAAGATAGGATTACATTGAACTAAATGAAACCGATAGGAAGTGTGGTAGTTCATACAATATTTAAGGGTATTGGAAACCGTAAGACATTTGTAATCATGTTGAAAGATGATCTCCACTTCCCTAAATCGCCAGCATAGCTCCCTACACTCATTAGCAACATTAAAATATATGTCATGGACTCATGGTTAGCAGCACAAACTTGGTGATAGAGGTTGGTGGCCAATCGAGTATTCAACTTAGTATGATTATGTCCACATTTGTTCCCTTTGCAAGAAGAAGTCCTTCCCTTTTATGCTCATTAATTCAGAGGATTTAACGGTATAAGATTGTTTCCAGAATCCCAACTATTCCTTGCAAAATCTCTCTCTTAAAAACACCATTAAGACCAATGCGAACCAAATAAGTGATAAATGAAGCATTAGTATGCAAGATGGAACAAGGAAAAGTTGATGTTGAGACCCTCATTGTTAGGCCAATATGCGGGGTATAGGGGTGGGTATAATTTGTATAAAGGCTTTTGTGTTGGTGAAAGTCCCCGGCGTTAAGCTCATTTCTGTGAATGATGGTAGCAATATCCATCCATTGCTTGGTGAAAGGTTTCTTGATTTTCACAATTCGGAATAGATAAAGGGAAATAAAATATTCCAACAAAGCTGACCAACCATATGGTCTGAAGAGAAATTATATATAAGCCATTCCCGAAATCTCCCCAGCAAAAAGTTGGAGGGAGTTAGAAGGACGGCGAAACCATAATACAGTGGACAAAATATGCCTAATACATGAATGGATCTTTAAATAGAAGAGGAGCATCTAGGACACTTAGGGTCATGGACTATGGAGCATTGGTGGAGAAGGGCTCGTAGGGAAATCTATGCCTCTGTTAAAGCCTAATGATGAATTCTATATGGGGCAACGTGTTGGCTTTACTCGTCACTCGGGTTGTCACCGGCGTAGGAGGGAGGTGTCATTGGCATAGCTGTATGCATGGGCTAGGGGAAAACCGCAGGGGAGACAGACAGGCTTGTTTTGGAGGAGATCGGGAGTCTTAAACGGGTTGAGTGATAGCCATTATTTAATCCTTGATGTCTTGGGGGAAGATGGATCGAACTTTATCTAGTTGCCTGTGCCACTGTGGCCAAAGTCTCTTAGTTTCCTGCTTTTTGGATTTCGCATTATGAAGAGGCTCCTGGATCAGGCTACGGAAAGGAAGCAATGCCTAACAAGCCGTCAACCCAAAACTTCACATTTTTATCATGGGTTGAGATTACTTGAGAGTTGAAAGGTAGAATTTATTTTCTCCAATTTGGGATGCTTGTTGAAATTGGTCTTATTTCATGAGAATATTGAGGATTTTGCAGTGTGGTTGACAATGGTGACCCCAAATCCATTGAGTTTCTTGCATCTTTGTTGATGAATGACTATGGTTGTTCCCATTTTGAACCTTTTCTGTCAATTTGGGTACTTCAACATCACAGTGGTAGTCTTTAAGCTCATTTGATGTTTTCCTAATTTCATTATTATTGCATGACAATTAATATCCAACTCTTACTTTTCCATTTGGTTCTCTCTTATTGTAAACTTTCCCATAAAGTTTAGTGTATATTACGAGTCTTTTTATTTTTTTTCGCTTTCAAAGAGAGCACTGCTTGCAGGATTGAGGAGATTCTCTGCCCTTTATCGTACAGACCTTCCAATTATATTGTCCAGTCCCTTTTGTGTTAAAGATTTGTTCTTTATGTTGTCATCTCTTCTTTTCCAAGATTTATGTGTTTTACGTGATATTGCACTCTCTTTTTCAACAAGGACCTCCCAAAATATTGTCCAAACTTGTTTTAGTGTAAAGTTATAGACTTTAATGTCCCCGTCCCATTGTTTTTTCAAGATGATGCAGATTTGGTGTTTATGTATGTGTGTAATTTGTATGCATAGTGTGTTGTGATTTGTGAGTGATGTGTTAGGCTTCTATAGTTAAAAAGTTTATTTACATTCTAACTCAGGTATTATGAGCTTTCCTGTTTTTGTCTGACTCCACAAGTTTAAGAAAGTATGCGTTGTTTATTTTTCTGACTAATCAAGTTTAAGAAAGTATGCCTTCTTTCCCTTGACAGATAGTTGGCATATTATCATTTTGTGGATGTTTGACGTGTTAGTATGTCGCTGTATTGTTCATTTTGATGGAAGATGAAGGGCTTAAGATTGTGCTTTGTTCTTCTGACATGACATCCAGAGAAAGTTGTGTTTTTATCAATTTCGGGAAATTGCTGCTTCTTTTCATAGATTGCGTAACT